>CALYCR020003415.1:0-30797 GCA_944470395.2 Schistosoma turkestanicum
TAAGGATAACAACAGGCATTAATTAGTACAGTAAAAGTAAGCAGCATGAAATCTAGGTAACCAACAGTTTTTTTGTTTTGAAAAGAAGTTCAACTTGTATGTAATTTATCTTTATTTATCATGTAAATAATTCATATTCTTATTATTCTATCGAAATTTTAAATTTTGTATTTGTGATTCATGTACTTACTTACTTACTTACTTACGCCTGTTACCCCCAATGGAGCATAGGCCGCCCACCAGTTTTCATGTAGTCACAAGTTAATTATTAATTAACTTATAAATCTGTGTTATTCACGTTAGTATTCTTATCATGTAAATAGTTTTTAACTGAACACTGTTCTGTTAAAACATTGTAAGTCTTACACGTTATGATGACAATAGAATCACGTGATTTGCGAGTTTAGTACTAGGCTGCTTGGTCTATTATTGAGTATTCTGTGATTGGAGAGTTGAAAAAAATTTGTATAGACTAATATCGATTATTAGAGAATAAATCATTGTTCATAGGTGTATGGGAAAAATTCACAACAATAGTTACGATGTACAATGTTTTCAATGACCAATATATCTAGAATGTTCCAACTGTTTTTTTTTCCGTTCATGTAATGCGGAGGTGTATTGTATAGTTGAATGTAATTTTTTCCATAGGGAAAATGAACATGATTATGTCATGATGTCAATTAATATTTTGAGCATTAACGTTTTCAAATTATGAGTTTAACAAGAAGATGTGACCAATGAAGTTCAACCCTGTCGGCTATAGGCAAAAAACTGTTACGCCTGCACGTAAACACGTCAACTTGATATACTTGAACTATTACGAGTTTCACCTTAGTCGGAAAACGAGAGAGAGGATCGAGGATCTGGTGACACGACATGCTACTCAAATCCGATTATTCCAACCATCATATTTAGCGAAAATAAGAAAACTTGATATGAAGTAGAACCTGTATTCTACAAGCATCCAGAAAGTATGAGGTCCGAATCCAGAAGAGAATCATGATCCAGGACTAGGGATCCGGGTCCTGGTCATAAAACGTTACATATAATGCGTATTTATACATTTAGGTCGAATAGGAAACAGCATCGAAGTCTGTGACATTGACAGTCAGGACAACCAATGAGAAATGACATTAGAGCACGTGACATTGATATCTAGGACGACCATAAAATTGACCAGTAGAAATTAACCAATAAGAATTGACCTATAATTCTCTTAGGATATTGGATGAATATCTTAACAAAAACTACCGAAGAGAATGGGCGAAGTAGCGCAAAATGCTTAGATTGATTAGAGTTTGACATTAACACCAGTGGGGCTGCCAACGGCTCAATAGTCCAGAGGTTAAGCGTTCGCGCCCAAGACCAAGGGTACTTGGTTTCGGATCATGAGAGTTTAGCAGGAGTCTTGGGTGCGCACTGCTGATGACTCCTACACCAGGATAAAATGGCCGTCCATTACTTCCAAGTTTCTGATGGTGGTCTAACAATGATTTTAGCATAAAAGTATAAACATTTTTTTTTTTTGATTTCAACTTACATTTCGAGGTGTAGAATGATGAGATTGTGTAGTAAATTGATCATGTTTTCTTGCTGTATTATAAGGATAATTTTGAATAGGTGAATTCATTTGACCACCATGTGCATTCATATCGATTGGACGAGTTTTACTAACTTGATCTGGAGGTAGATGATGATGTTGATGATGATGATTCATATCGATTAGATTTGAACGAGATTCGATTGGTTGATGATTGAGGTTTTTTTGTGATTTCAATGACTGTGGTTGTTGTAATTCAGTAACCATATTCGACGGGACTAAACCACGTAGACCATTACATTCACCAAGATAAAATCCATCTTCATCACATTCTGTTAAAATCTTTAGAAAAAAAATAAATTAATTGAATATATAGAGTAATCAATATTATTGACAACTTATGATGTATTCTATCTCACACGCAACAACGAATGCAAGAGAAGACGACCAGTGTAGCAGCAGTCTCTGCAGCAGTAGGTCTCAACATACATAAAAGGAAAAGGCGAAATTCTCCGATGCAACACAACATGCACCAACCAAATCACTCTTGATCGAGATGCCTTGGAGGACATTAACACCTTTACACATCTGGGCAGCATCATCAACGAGAAAGGTGGATCCGATGCAGATGTGAAGACTCGGATTGGCAAAGCAAGGGCTGCATTTCTACAGGTGAAAAATATATAGGACTCCAAACAACTTTCAATCAAAACAAAAATCAAGATTTTCAAAACAAATGTCAAGACAAATCCACTGTATGGAGTGGAAACTTGGAGAACTACCAAAGCCATCATCCACAAGATACAAGTGTTTATGAACAGTTATCTACGCAAAATACTTCGAACCCGTTGGCCAGACACCATCAGCAACAACCTACTGTGGGAGAGAACAAACCAGATTCCAGTGGAGGAGGAAATCAGGAAGAAACGGTGGAAGTGGATAGGACACACACTATGAAAAGCACCTAGCTGCATCACGAAACAAGCCCTCACATGGAACCCTCAAGGCAAAAGGCGGATAGGAAGGCCAAGGAATACATTACGCCGAGAAATAGAGAAAGATATGAGAGGAATGAACAAAAATTGGACAGAACTGGAAAGGGAAGCCCAGGACAGACAGAGTTGGTTGGAGAAAACTGGTGGGCGGCCTATGCTCCACTGGGGTTAACAGGCTTAAGTAAGTAAGTAAGTAATGATGTATTCAAGCAAAATATATTATTGAAACGTGTTCATTGACTATTGACTATTGAATGGGTGTTGAACTCTACTAGAACTTCATGAGTTACATCTTGAAGCTCGCTACTAGGTGGATTGGTGGGGATTGTTTAATTTTTTGCAGTTAAAATTACGAACTGATCTTAATGAGTTGACAAACGCGCACTGATAGTGGGGGGGGTGAGAGTCTCATGGTAGAACAAAACTCTTGTTCAATGCGTGTAGATTTTTAATGATGGTTTTTAGCTTAAATCATTTCATGATTTCCGTGATGAAATTCTCCTGGAATTCTCTTCTACTTGTTATACTTAATCACAGTAAAACAACGAATCGACATATGAAGTCACCACTCTAAGATTTAACAAACAAGCGACATTGATGAATATAATTGTCGAACAGTCTCCAAAATAAAGTTGAAATAAAGTAACTTAAAAATAAACATTACCAGTAGTTGTCTACGCAAAATACTTCAGATTCGTTGGTCAGACATTATATCAGTAACAATCTACTGTGGGAGAGAACAAACCAGATTCCAGTGGAGGAGGAAATCAGGAAGAAGTGCTGGAAGTGTATCGGACACACACTACGAAAAGCACCAAACAGCGCGTCACAAGGCAAGCCCTCACATGGAACCCTCAAGGTCAAAGGCAAAAAAAGAGGAAGGCCAAAGAATACATTACGCCGAGAAATAGAGAAAGATATGAGAAGAATGAACAAACACTGGATAGAACTGGAAAGGGAAGCCCAGGATAGAAGAGTTGGTTGGAGAAAACTGGTGGGCGGCTTATTCGCTCCATTGGGGATAACAGGCGTAATTGAATTGAATTGAATTGAACCAAGACAGAAAAGTTTATTGATCAAAACGCACATCCTTTTATACTTGACGATTCAGTATTCACAATTAAAATAAAGTTATACGGGTTAGCAAACATCTCTATTCTATAGAATCAATATCATTCACGTAAAAAACGTCAAAACGAGAGGTGTTGAAGAATCCAGAAGATTAGGATTTGAGAGAACACAAAGAATAAATGCACCGGCGCCATTGCGAACGATTTTGAGCCATGTCATTCAGGGTATCTAACCATCGATTATTATCATCTTGCGGACCCCAACCAGGTAGTCTACATCTACCAACATGACTCAGTCCACTTGTCAATGACTTCATGGATTTGTGGTATGTTTTGGTTTGGCCGCCCCTAGCTTTCTTCCAACCTATTCCTACATTACAAAACAAAGCTCGTCGCGGCAGTCGGTGGTTAGCCATACGTAACACATGTCCCAACCACCTCAACTGATGAAGTGTCACTACTTCATCTATTGATCTGCCATCCTTAGTATCTCCACTTACAAAACCAGGCTGCTAACGAAATGTGTACATCTTATCTTTAGACTTTTATTCGAACTGTTTCATACACTCTTCTCTCTGCATTAGTAACTTTTGGGCAACACTACGCTGCATACTACTTAGAAACTATGTTGTAAGTAGTGTCCTACACCCCCTAATATTCTTATAAAATCCGGTTGAAGAAACTGAATATTTCCTCATTGAAAATTGTTTCATTCTTTGCTTTGAATGAATGTAGGGAATACACTCGACTTATCGGTATTAATGTATTTATATCTTTTAGTAAATTAACACTACCTCTATCAAGTGATTATATAATATATCCATTAAGCCTGTAAGTGTGGACTTGACATGTCAAGTCATTCGTTCTTCTCAAGTTATTCACATGTCTTTCGATCTTAATAATTATTCGCTTACAACTCGGTTCATGTTCACGCCCACTTTGGTCATTACATGGCTAGCTGTTGGGGACGTTAAATCCCCAGAACTCGCTTGATAAATGCCTTATTTTGCATTTCACGTTTGCGTGAGCATGGGCTGATCAGCTGACCTTGAGATTCCATTTCTCACCAGGAAACTCCTTGGCTGTGATTAGTTGCCGTATATTTTAGTGTGCTACTTTCGTGACTCTCACAAGGATGTTTCTATGATGTATAAATAAACGTGATTTCTGTGCTTGATGCATTGTGATTGCTGGGTGTTTGTAGAACACACTTTCTACGCTATATCAAGACTTCTCGTTAGCTGTTTTAAGTCAACTAAACAGAGTAGCCTACCTGGACGTTGGTTCATTGTCTTGTTCTCGTTTATCGAGTAAGGTGAACCCGAAATAGTTTCAAACATACCTAGAGACGATCATAACACTAGCCTATTTTTTCACTAACTATAAATACTTGGTCACACCTTATCGCAACGAGTTAGCTCGCTCTCCTTCTCATGTCTTTTTGCGTGAATGATTGCATGGAATAAACTCATTCAACCGGCTTCTTATTATCGCCATTGCACAAATGGGGCTTGCCTAAGAATGATAAACTGTAAAATTGAAGGGAAGATTCATTTCATAGCATCACTCATAACCAACAGAGTGAACAGACTACCCATCACCGAGTCCATGGAATGAAAGATATACAAAATCAGTATTTATGACCTGTAAACATTACTATTTGTCTATCAGCAATTAAATATCTGTATTACGGGGTTGTGAAGATTGTTAAGTTACACATTTTCGAAACCATAAATCGATTAATGTTAGACTACCATTAGAAACACGGAAGCACTGCAGAAGACGGCCGTTTCGTCCTGATATGGGACTCGTCAGCAGTGCGCATCCACGACTCCTGCACCCCGCAGGAATCGAACCCAGGACCTACTGTATTGTGCGCGAACGCCTAACCATCGGACCAGAGGTTGCGCAACTCCGTGAATTGATCATGTTAAACATTAACACCGTTAGATGCCACCCGCTCAGTGATCCAGTAGTTAGGAGTTCGCGCACAATAGCGAATGTCCTGTGTTCCAATCCTGCAGGGTGCAGGAGTCGTGGATGCGCACTGCTGATGAGTCCTATACCAGGACGAAACGTATTTCCAGTGCTTCCAGGTATCTAATGGAGTGGTCTAACATTGATCGATTCATGGTTTCAAAAAATGTGTAAATTCAATATCTTACACAAATTCAAGCTTCTTTCATGAATGAAGTTAAAAATGTGATCGCGGTCTGATTTCGATCAAAGAACACAGAAAATAACCCCACTTTGGGACTCTTTTTTCACTCGAAAAAACTAATCAATTATAGGCAACGATCATTAAGAAAGAAAACAGATCATTCATTTATTCAATCAATTTACTTTAATTAGTTGTCCTTCACGAAATGGTAATTCTTCTTGTGCACCATCAATATTTGGTGACATAGTTGTTGGATCATAATCATACAAGGCGACTACCACATGAATTGGTTTCGATTCACCACGATTTGAATAATCATCAGTGATATCTAAATGGTGTTGAGTGAAAAATAAAATGGAATATTCATGATAAATTTGCATTGTCAACAAAGGGTTAATATAGATAATCGGATTTTAGTGAAATCCTAAACAGATCTATGTTAGACAACCATTGGGAGCTTAAAAAATCTGGACAGCCTTTTCATCTTAGTAGAGGACCCAGCGGTGCGCATCCAGGACCTTCAGTGTTCAAGTGTCATCTAAGTGATATTAATTAAAATTTTCAATGAGATTCAGTAATTTTCACTGTCATTGTGTTAGGATATTCATCCAATATCCTAAGAGAATTATTATTGGTCAAATCCTATTGGTCGATTTCTATTGGTCAAAATTATGGTCGTTATAACTTTCAAAGTCAAATACTTCAATGTTGTTTCTTATTGGTTGTTGTCCTGACTATCAATGTTACTTCAAATGTTACTTCTTATTGGTTGTCTTAACTGTCAATGTCACAAAATTCGATGCTGTTTCTTATTCCACCAAAATGTATAAATACGCATTATCTGAAACGTATTATGACCAGGACCAGGAACAGGACCCGGTCCCGGATCCCTAGTCCGGGATCCTGATCCTTTTCTGGACTCGAACCTCGTACTTTCTGGATGCTTTTAGAATGCACGTTCTACTTCTTATCATGTCTTCTTATTTTTACTCAACATGAGTGCTGAGATATTCGGATTTGAGTAGCGTGTCGTGTCACCGGATCCTCGATCCTCGTTCTCGTTTTTCCGACTAGGTAAACTCGTAATAGTTCAAGTATATCAAGTTGACGTGTTTACGTGCAGGCATATAACACATTGAATGTTAATTTTTATTTGCAACAAGAGGAAATTTTCGGAGTCCTAATAAGATTTGGCTATTGGAGTTCAACTGGAGTTCAATATCGTGAATTGATTCTAACTGGATAATTACAGTATCGGATACCGACTCAGTGATCCAAAAGTTAAGTTTTTGCTACCGAGACTAATGGTCCTGAGTTCGATTCCCACATGTAGGATTGTTGATGAGCGCTGCTGAGAAGTCCCATACTAGTGCTTCCAGGTTTTTAAGAATTTTCTAAGTTGAATTGATTCAAGATTTTAAGGAGTCACCAATAAACCAAAAGTCTCTGTAAACCACTACATAACTTTAGATAGAAATTTAATTCTCATTTTGAAGTATTTAGTAAACAGCAACCATTAAATGTATACAACTTCAAACCCTGCATTGTCTGTTAACGAATGTCTGTACAGTTTTTTCCTTAACGCTGAGAATAATTGTAAGCCTTGATAATTGAATTCGTTATAACATTGAACAAAGAATAGCCTATCGTGTCACTGCATCATTTGTCTTCGCTCCGTTTACCGAATAAGGTGAACTCGTAATAGTTTTAAGTATATCAGTTGATGAGAGTATATCACCAGAAGAACAACGAAAGCTCCAGGACTATACCTTCCAGTGCAGAGAGCAAAACTGCACCATACTTTCTGGTTCTCTAGTAGTTGTTCATTTAGATTCTGAGTAAAGTGATTTTGGGTTTCGACGACTAATCATATATATATATATATATATCAACAGTATAACTAACTATTTCAGTGTCCCTAGAGAAGAAACATATTTTGAATGTATGTGTTACGCCTGCACGTAAACACGTCAACTTGATATATTTGAACTATTACGAGTTTACCTAGTCGGAAAACAAGAGTGAGGATCGAGGATCCAGTGACACGACATGCTACTCAAATCTGATTATCCCAAACCCCCACCCCCGATATTGAGTAAAAATAAGAAGACTTCAATGTGAAGTAGAACTTGTATTCTAAAAGCATCAAGGAAGTACGAGGTCCGAATCCAGAAGAGAAACAGGATCCAAGACTAAGGATCCGGGTCCTGGTCCTGGTCCTGGTCA
Organism: Schistosoma turkestanicum; assembly: GCA_944470395.2. Taxonomy (NCBI): domain Eukaryota; kingdom Metazoa; phylum Platyhelminthes; class Trematoda; order Strigeidida; family Schistosomatidae; genus Schistosoma; species Schistosoma turkestanicum. The sequence continues at coordinate 7,996 of CALYCR020003415.1, forward strand.
TAAAACGTTACACATAATGCGTATTTATACATTTTGGTCGAATAGGAAACAGCATCGAAGTCTGTGACATTGACAGTTAAGACAACCAATAAGAAGTAATATTTGAAGTGACATTGATAGTCAGGTTAACCAATAAGAAACAACATTGAAGTACGTGACATTGATATCTAGGACGACCATAAAATTGACCAATAGGAATTAACCAATAGGAATTGACCAATAATTCTCTTAGGATATTGAATGAAAATCCTAACAGTATGGGAAATTGTTTTTTAGTGAATGACTTAACAAAAGTCAATTTTAATCACAATAAATACCAGAAGAAAATGTTCAAAAGTTCACTTGTTAAAAAATATTGACCAAATATTCTAAAACTGTCAAGTACAAATGTGTTATATCATTCATTACACAATTTGTGTACTAAAGCAATTCTTACTTCGTTGATTTCTGTTAAATTGTTGTTCATTTTGTATAAACGATTTACTGGAACGTGAATATTGAGCTGATAATTGTTGTTGTGGCGCAACTGCTTGACTTCCTTGATCACCTGATCTATAATTTTTAACATTGACTTGATTCAGTGCAGGTCTATAATCATGTTGAGCTATAGGACCGGATGCTTGCGAAACCATATTAAAACCAAATGGTCTTTTTGGTGGTCCAGATGTATAGGAATCTGTTGGTGCCATAGGACGTGCATAGTCAGGATCATGACGCGCTACTAAATAATTAGCATTATTCATCTGAGGATCATATGAACCATGTCGTCGTGTATCCATAAAACGTGATCGTATTGGTCTAGTTGGTCCACGAAGATCTTGATAGGGAGGAAGATATTGTGATTGTTGTGAATAATGATCAGTTGTTTGAAATTGTGGTTCATTGTCTGATAAGCTACTATTACGTGTTATATCTGAACAATAGTAAATTGTGATAAATTAGTATACTTTTTTGGTTTTTAAGATGATTTTTCAGAAAAGATGTAAGCGATAGCATTAAAATTATAATACTCGAAAATTATTCTCCTTTCAAAGGTTGAATAATACATAGAAATGCCGATCAGACACTGAACAAAATACTTTTATGTGACTTATTTGATATTTGACTAACTCTACAGTTAAAAGATTTGTTTAAACTGACTCAACCACACTGAGTTCAGTCGTTAAAGATAAATATCATCAGAAGTTGGGCTTATTATCGTTCAATTGTAGAAGAACTAGGAGTTACCTTATTTAGGCTAACTGGCAACAGAAGTCATTTCTAAGCTGTCTTACTGTAGTGAACGAGAACACAGGTGAAGGCAACCGAATTGTATTTAACGAAAATTACAGAGTTACTCAGCCAATAAAATAGGAAAACCATATCGTAAATCGTTAGTTAATTTGCAAAATATCAGTTCATCATATCGAACTGTGGACTGTTCCTGTTGCAAAACATCAACAATCCATTGTCACTCACTATTCATGCGTTTCATACAAATTCCATTGTGTTCTAACTCTTCCTTTCTCTTGATCTTCCTCCATCTTCTGCTGCCAGACATTACGTTTTTTTACTCGCGTCATATACTACTTATAAGTAGCTCACACCACAATACTATCTGGAGTTAAACGTTGATTTGCCATAAAAATGTACAGTCAGACGTCCTTATCACACGACAGTTACACTCTTTCGTGATCTGTTAGCTAACGCAATCACAGCTATTTTTAGTAAGCATCATCTCTAGCTCGAGCCTTGAATAAACCATAAAACAGATTGCTGTTATAACAATCAATTTCATCATATTTCGTTACACTTTTGATAAGTTATGTCTCTATCTAAATAATGGCTTAGTGATGTTACAACAGATGGTCCCAATAACCTTATTACTTTGGAACAAACTCCTATCCATATTATATTACTAATCTTCAACTGCCTTTTGAGTTCATTAGGACTATTGCAACTAAACCGATAACACGAAGGCAAAGAAATCAAATAGTTCATATCAAAACTTGTATGTAAAATATGAGCTTTGCCGTTCAACTATGGTGAGAGGTCAAACATTACCTAAAATAATTCTTCCTAATCAGAACGAAGTTTAGTTCATGAGTTATGATGGATGATCAAAATATTTATATGACTGTCTCTAGTTTAAATACGATGAAAATTACTTTTTGTGACACTGACTACTTAGTGAAATAACATCTACAGTTAGTAAGTGGTCACAACCTCACTTCAGTTTGATGTGTGGTGATGAGGCGAAAGTGTGATTAGTCATCGAGCGTGGACAAACAGGCATAGCCTACTGACTACCAGTCAGTCACACTGAAATGTGATTTCAGTGCCTCTTATTGATTTCTACTCCGGATTCATTGATTGTAAATTTTAAGTACTTGTGTGAAATCTCCTAGTTCTCTATTTTGGCCTTGAATCATGTCTGGTTTATCATGATCTAGTCTCAGTGTAGTGTACTGTTCGAGAATTCAATTTAGTCACAATGTAAAATCGGTCATTCATTAGACGCTATATATAACAGAGGATAACACCGCCTGGAGACCCTCTGGGGCTACTGCCGGTCCCGGACAAAGGAGGAGGCTTCGGGCATAGGGTTTAGCGACCCCATCCAGCACATATCTGCACCTCAATTCTCTAATTGGTTGTAAACATAGACAACAATCCATAATTTTATCGACATTTTGATCAGTCATCAAAAAACACATGCATGTTGCCACTTATCATTCATCCACTCACTCGCTTCTCGATGAGATCGTCTATCGTATCTTGTGAGTTCTATTAATTCGAAACAATACAAACTATGTCAACAGTTAGTGTTCTAATTTCGTCAATCATTCTCGAGTAAATTTGTGATAATACTAGGAGAATTAACCTGCTAAATTGTATTCAAAAATACGTAGGAAGTAACCTTTACAAGTATGCTAATGTATTCATTTCTCTAAAATTCTACCAAGTTATTTCGCATATTTAATAATGTCAATTACCATCGATAAGAATGAATGTATTTCAAAACAACTGAAGTTAGATATGTGAATTACTCAATATCGACTTGCTAGTTTGAATGCATAATATACAATTCAAGTCTTGAAGGTCATGTACTCGGTGCTTGATGGAAGCAAGGAAACGCCATTGCTAAAAAATCTCAGAGTCAGTGAGAGTCAGATGCAACGTAGAACTTCGTACGTAAGTACATCAGTTCATGTTACCATACCACATTAGCACACAGAGATGTAATTGTCAATCCAAATCCAATAGTAGAAGAGGTAGTAAAGTTATTAGAAGTAATCGGAGAGTATGATTCAATGAGAAAAGTTTAGAAAGTCAAAACTAGAGTTGTTGAAGAATCCAGAAGATTAGGGCTTGAGAGAACACAAACAATAAATGCACTGGCACCATTGTAAACGGTTTTGAGCCATGTCATTCAAGGTCTTTAACCATCGATTATTATCATCTCGCAGACCCCAACCAGGTAGTCGACAATTACCGACATGGCTAAGTCCACTCGTCAATGACTTCATGGATTTATGCCATGTTTTGGTTTGGCCGCCCCTAACTTTCTTCCAACCTATTCCTACACTACAAAACAAAGCTCTTCGAGGCAGTCGGTGGTTAGGCATACGCAGCACATGTCCCAACCACCTCAACTGATGAAGTTTCATTACTTCACCTATTGATCTGCCATTCTTACCTAGCACCCGATTCCTAACAACAGCACCACATCTTCACACTACGACAGGTCCTGGAACACAGACACACAATTAGGCGTCCTACAATATTTGTTTTCCTGGACCTAAAAGCGGCATTTGACTCTGTTGATCGCGAGGTTCTGTGGCAGTGCCTGTCATTGAAAGGTGTACCAAAGAAGTACATTAACCTTATACAAGCTCACTACTCGAACACCACTGGTCGAGTGAGAGCTTAAGGCGAACTGTCACCGGAATTGATTACTTCAAGTGGTGTCCGTCAGGGATGTCCACTTTCTCCACTCTTGTTTAATTTTATCATTGACTTGCTCCTAGAAATAACCTTGTCCTCGTCTGAATTTTCAGGAGTAGACCTTTTACCAGGTGGCTCGCTTATTGACTTAGAATATGCCGACGACATTGTCCTACTTGGTGAAGACGATGACAAAATGCAGAGTCTTCTGACCACCCTGAGCAACAATGTAAGCATGTTCGGGATGCGGTTTTATCCGTCGAAATGCAAAATGCTGCCTCAAGGTTGGGTTTCATCGGCACCTGAACTATTGATAGAGAGTGAAGTAGTCGAACGTGTAGACCACTTCACTTATCTGGGGAGTCTCATCAGTGGCGATGGCTTAAATCAATCTGTGGCATACTAAAACTACAAATATTTAGTGCAGTAGTAAATACTTAATATATTTTTCGGTAAAATACAGACTATTCATAAATTAAGGTAACTTTAATTTGAGTGTCAGTGTCATTTACAGACAAAATGGAATCATTTGCAATAACTAATAATTTATGTAAAATTGGAAGCGCATTAGAATATTTTAGCGATTTTTTGCACATTAAAATGATCAATCAAGAATTGTTAGACCACCATTAGAAGGCTATAAGCACTGGACAGCCCTTGCGTCCTGGTATGGGGCTTATCAGCAGTGCGCACCCACGACTCCTGCACCTCGCAGGATTTGAACCCAGGAACTTCGATCTTGAGCGCGAACGCCTTGTTGGGTGCCAATTTCGAGGTGTTCTTAAGTTTCGTAATATGCTCATTCAGACTATCGTTACTTAATGACGTCTGACGGTTAATAAATCAGAAGATGAATTCCAAGTATCGTATACGTTTATTGTGGCACACCACAAATAAGGATAGAAGACCACAGACAGACCGGACAGACAGACTAGCGAGCGAATTTGCGAATGGGGCGAATGAATTAATAAGATTAAAATGTTCGTATATATACAAAGGAAAATGTCTGAGTCATCGTGGTATTTAAGAGATTAATATTAAAGCGAATAGGATGCATATGCGTGTAGGCGTTAAGCAATGCTCAGTCATACCAGTTCATACAAACCATACAATCATAAAATCCAATGTTACATATAAGTTGTTGCTACGCGAATGGCTTAGTTAAAGAAATTAATCGAAAGGGCTTGAGCAAATTAAATGTAGGCGGATGCAAGTAAATGTGGAGGCACTACAGCCTAACCTCTGGAGCAATGGGTTTGTTCTAATAGTATTGAGAGAAAGGAAGTTACGATTTTATATTATGGACTATTTCAGTGATCTATGATTACTCTGCTTATATATATGTTTGCACAGAATTCATTCAAATCTACTCAAGTTTCCAAGATTTGAAATCTTTAAAACAACAGAAGCTTTCATAAGTCAGGAACTTTGTACAAAAAATAAATATTTTACAATTTTTCAATCAGAGTCGTTTTTACACATCTGAAATCATCAATCAATTATTGTTAGATCACACCATTAGAAATCTGAAAGCATTGGAAGACAGCCATTTCATCCTGGTATGGGACTTATCAGCAGTACGCATCCACGGCACCTGAAAAAAGCCTCTAGATCAATCAGAGTTAACACCATTGGATGCCGGCCCAGTGGTCCAGAGGTTAAGTGTTCAAAAGCAAGACCGAAGGTCCCATACCAGGACGAAACAGCCATGTAAAAATATTTTACCATTGTTGTATCCCACATCATTTCATTTCTCTCTAAAAAAAATCATCAACTAAACAGACGAAAATATTTTGATTATCTTATTCACTACTTCCCATAAAAAGAATTATCAATTTCAAAATTACTAGTTATGTACATTCTAGTAGACAGATTATGCAATCTTGTGTTGTTATTATTTATATTATCTAATTGTTACGAATCCACATAAAGATGTCGATTTCATATGTTTGAACTATTACGAGTTTATCTTAGGCGGAAATCGAGAGAGGGAGGGATCAAGGATCCAGGGACACGACAGGCTACTCTAATCCAATTGTCCCGAACCCCCCCCCCCCCCGATTGAGAAAAAGAAGAAGACTTGATGATATGAAGTAGAACATGTACTCTGAAAGTATCCAGAAAGTACGAAGTCCGAGTCCGGAAGAGAATCAGGATCCTGAACTAGGGATCCGGGTCAGGGTTATAAAACGTTACAGATAATACGTGTTTATACAATTAGGTCGATTAGATAACGACATCGACGTCTGTGACATGGACAGTTAGCACGACCAATCAGAAACAACATTTGAAGTACGTGACATTGATAGTTAGACATATTTTAAAACCATGAATCGATCAATGTTAGACCATCGTTAGAAACCTGGAAGCTCTGAAACACGGCCATTTCGTCCTGGTATGGGACTCACCCGCAATGTGCATCCACGACTCCTGCATTCCGCAGGATTCGAACCCTGAATCTTCTGTATTGTGCGCGAACACCTAACCTCTAGACCACTGAACCAGTATCTAACGGTGTTACTGTCTAACTTGATCGTTAGGTCGGACATAATATTAACTAGTAGGAAATTGACCAATAGAATTAGATTTATAAAAATAATTCTCTTAGGATGATTTGATGAATATATGCTAACAGAAATTTAATATGAAACTATTTTAACTCTAATATAACATGTTTAATCATATTGTGTCATAAATCTATGCAGAAACAAGCATAAATATACATACATACAGTTGAATAAAGCCTAAAAAAATGGAGTTGTATTCAATTCAATGAATACATACAGTCCAGCTGTAGAATGAGTTTACTGAGTAGAGACATTCAACATCATCGATACTTGATCAAGTTAGACATTAACACCGTTAGATGCTGCCGGCTCTGTGATATAACCGTTAGGGCGTTCGAGCACAATACTGAAGGTCCTGGGTTCGAATCCTGCGACAATCGGGAGTCGTGGACGCGCACTGCCACTGAGGAGTAGTCCCAAACCACGACGAAACGGTCATTCAGTACTTCGAGGTTTCTAATGGTGATCTAACATTGATCGATTCATAGTTTCAAAAAAAAAATGTATAACTTAACAATCTTTACAACCCCTTAATGCATAACAGTAATCATCGTAATCATAATATAATACTGACGATTCACTCATTCACTCATTAGTTCATTGATTCAGTGATATTTTCGTCAATAACAATAATTTATTTACAGTGATATATTATACAGGAAGGAAACTAGTGAATGTTTATTACATTTAATTAATGTATCTGTTTTAATATGATTATAAAGATGAGGATTATTATTATTATTATTAATCTTGTTTTGACCAAAAATTAGGGAAAAAAAACAGTTAAAAATTGTATCATTTCTATTGTTATAGTATTATTATTAGTGGGAATTTGTTCAATGAACTGTGACATATATATATATATATATATATATATATATATATATATATATATATATATATATATATATATATATATATATATATATTATCTAGTATATTTTATTGGATAACACAATGTATGAATAAAAGTTGTAACATTTTTATTACATGTCTTCATTTTTTTTTGTTATTACTTCGGTGTGTGTGTCTGTCTATGTGTGTGTGTATCTTCTGTGTATATTCACTATTCTTAATAAGTAGGTGATGATTTTTTATTGATAAGCTTTATTTGGAATTATTCTGTGGTGTGTGCTACTTATACGAACGATATAAGTAGTATAAGAAGGGACGTGAAAGAAGAAGTCTCACGGTCAAAAGAGGAAAACGGAAAGCAAATGGAGCAAACACAAGAAGTAAATGGAGTACCAACAGAGGAAGGAAAGGAAGCAACAACAGGAATGGAAGAAGGATGGAGTGTTGGAAGTCACGACTCAAAGATGGTGTGCAATGTAATGTTTTCGTTTTTAACTGACTAAGAGTGTAAATTTGCATAATACAATCTTCCACGCCTGCCTTAGTCTTCACAATTCAAGTTAGTTCTGTTGTTTCATAGGAAGACAGTCAGTGTAGAGGTAGCAGCCTCTACAATTCATAGGTTTCAATATGCATATCCTCTAGTACAACACAACATGCACCAACAAATCACTCTTGATGGAGATGTCTTGGACGATGTAAAAACGTTTACATATCTGGGCAGTATCATTGATAAACAAGGTGGATCTGATGCAGATGTGAGGGTGCGGATCGGCAAAGCAAGGACTACATTTTTACAATTGAACAACATCTGGAACTCCAAACAAATATCAATCAACACCAAATCCAGAATTTTCAATACAAATGTCAAGACAGTTATACTGTATAGAGTGGAAACTTGGAGAACTACGAAAGTTATCATTCAGAACATACAAGTATTTATTAACAGTTGTCTACGCAAAATACTTCGGATCAGCAACAACCTACTGTGGGAGAGAACAAACTAGATTCCAGTGGAGGAGGAAATCATGAAGAAGCGGTGGAAGTGGATAGGACACACACTACAAAAAGCGCCTAATTGCAACACAAGACAAGCCCTCACTTGGAACCCTCAAGGTAAAAGAAAAAGAGGAAGGCCAAAGAACACACTGCGCCGAGAAATAGAGAAAGATATGAGAGGAATGAACAAACATTGGACAGAGCTGGAGAGGGAAGCCCAGGACAGAGTTGGTTGGCGAAAACTGGTGGGCGGCCTATGCTCCGTTGGGGGTAACAGGCGTAAGTAAGTAAGTACAGATCTCTCTCTACCTGACTCTCATCTTCACATCACTCGGTCAAAATCCAATGTTGTCTGTACTTGTCCCGAATCAGTTGATCGTATCCTGCAAACCACCTCATGTTGTCGTCAGTCACTAATCACTACACACACACAAACACAGGTGCTTGAATTCCATTAGTCACCTATCCAAATTTGTCATGATCATCAGTAATCTAAGCGAATCATGGAGATTGCGGTTTCGTACTTTACATCATCTACTAACACCATCTGATTCATGTCATTAACACAATTCAAAGGATCCACCACGTAAGACGTTGATAGAAACAGTAAAGTTCAACTCCTTGATGAATACAACAGTCCAGAAATAAAAACACACTAATACAACATTGAAATCTGATCAGTATCAATCACTACTAACACTAATATTCATGTCATTAATGTCGCTGTTGCTTTCTTTCCCTTTCATCGATTGATCATCAAACCACTTGAAGTGAACATCAATTGAACTTTTCTCGCCATTCATCTATTTATGCATTGAGAAAAACTGATGAAATTGAATTCAATGTGACCTTTTATTCAAATAAAAACACACCTCATGATGATCAACTCAAATGAGAAGTGGACTTTTAAGTTACATTTTTTCGCTCTTTATTATCAAGTGTGTGGATTGTTTGTTTGATTTAATTCTTTTGAGTTCAATTTGAAAAAAATGAAATGTTTGACCTCGAAAAAACAACAACAACATGCTTGCTCGCTTGCTATTCATCATTGAACTCCATTCAATTCAATTCAATTATTTGTTTCTGTTGAGATCAATGAACATATTTGATCAAAAGGATGATGATGTACATTTTCAACCTAGCTATTTGAATGTTCTGAAAACCCAGTACTACTTGTAACAGAGAAACTGAAGTATGCTCTATTGTAGAACGCCTACTTTAACTGAGTACACATTAATTTATATACAAATGTTGCTGTTAGGTGGGTAGAGGTAGGCGATGGGAAACTCGTGACGCAGGTTTCATGTTAGTTTCTCATGTCTATATTAACAAGGTCAATCTGTAATCCTGATACATGTGACTCTCGTTGTTTCTACTTGAACCTGAACGATTCAGGTTCACTGTCTTAAACCTTAATGTTGAAGTGTGTGGCCAGTAACTGGCCTGCTGCTATTGGACTGATTTATTTAGAAATGATTGATAATTGATTAGTGACCTATGTCATATTTGATCAGTGATTTGTGTGCTGATTAATTCCTGATCGATTATGGATACTCCTTGCTGACAGATGCAAACAGTAGCACAGTACCGAGTTCTGCTTCTTATAACCACATAAAATCTCAACACAATAATATGACTAGTGTTCAAATTACATCTTGATAAATGGATTTTGATTAGTACTTAAAAGACTTGTCTAATGTGACAATGATCTCTACTTAATAACTCGTCAATCCTCTACAGATTTTTGTAAATTTTTTAAATTAATTAATTATTGAAATCATGAATTTGTCATTGTTTCATCCCAGTATGCGACTCATCAGCAGTTGCTCATCCACAACCCGTACATGCGCCAATCGAACCCAAGCATCTTCGGTTACGTGCGCGAATGTTTAACTTGTAGATCACTGCTGAACCGGCGGCATCCAAAGGTGTAAATGATGTCTAACTTCAATCAACCGATGATATTGTGTTGTGTCATCATCATTCATTGTTTTCAATAGGTAACTCTCTCTTAAATCCGACACAACTGAACTCTACTAGTCACTAGAACTCAGGGAAATTCCCCCAGTTATTGCATATGATAAGTAACATTACATTTTTTACTGATCTAGTGTGATAATGATTGAAAAATTACATCAAATAACATATTGGAAAAATAATATCACACTGGAATTTATTCTCCTAAAGCTAAATATTTAAACTTCTGAGTCACACACACTACTTAGTGCACTAATCTCAATACTATATAATAAACCAACTACTATTTGAATAATTCAGTAGTCATGCAGCTGACAATAAACCGACAGTGTTTTTTTCTTATTACCTCTATCGACAAATCTGGTGAGTGTGATCACAGATTTGAATTAAATAACGATAGAGCTGAATGTTAATCAAATAAGCGCTCAGTTTGTCAATGGGCACACTATTTTTTTTCTCAATGAAACCAACTCTTTAATTGGTTGTAAGCCATTTTTAATGTCAAATTTGATTGGTTGAATTTCATGTGAGTTGGTTAGTTTTGATTGGATATGGAATATTTATGATTTTATTGATTTGAATATTATTTGTTTAAAAAAATTTCCCGGAAATTGTTTCACTGATATAGGGTAGTCTGTTGTTATTCTGAGCTACTTCATTTTAATAGTGGGTAACAACGTAGAACTTCATACGTACGTACGTCAGTTCAAGCCTCCATACCACATCAGCACAGAGATGTAAATGTCGATTCAAATCCCATAGTCGTAGAGGTAGTAGACGTATTAGTGGTAGTGCAAAAGAATATGGTTTGTATATGTTATTCAAGAAGTATAATTCAGCGGGATTAATTTAGAAAGAGAAATATAGAGATGATGAGGAATTCAGAAGGTTAGAATTACAGAGAACACAAAGAGTGGATGCACCTGAACCATTGCAAACGATTGTGAGCCATGTCGTTCAAGGTCACTAACCGTCGGTGAATTTCGTCTCTCAGACCCCAACCAGGAAGCCTACATCTACCAACATGACTCAGTTCACTTGCCAGTGACTTCATGGATTTGTGCCATGTTTTGGTTTGGCCGGCCCTAGCTTTCTTCCAATCTACTCCTACACCACAAAGCATAGTTCGTCGAGGCAGTCGGTGGTTAAACATACCTAACACATGTCCTAACCACTGGGCCGGCATCCAACGGTGTTAATGTCTAACTCTGATTGATCTAAGGATTTTGCGCGACCTCACCCATTTGTCTTTGGTAGTTACTGCCTACACCCGGCAGGGTTGAACTCCATTGGTCACGTCTTCTCAACTAGAACTCCGAGAACTTCCTCACGAAGCTAGTCACTAGTGATCACTGTTACGATATTGTGGTTGATGATTTCAAATGTGTAAAAATTCGCAAACCTCCAAAACTGTGCCCCAAAATATCGTAACAGTGTTTTTTCTTTGTACCTCTAAGGACACATCAGGTGAGTGTGATCGCAGATTTTAATCAAATAACGATAGATCTGAATGTTAATGAAATAAGCGCTCAGTTTGTCAATGGGTACACTGTTTTTTTCTCTCAATGAAACCAACTCTTTAATTGGTTGTAAGCCATTTTCAATGTAACATTTGATTGGTTGAATTTCATGTGAATTAGTTAGCTAGTTTTGATTGGATATGGAATGTTTATGATTTTATTGATTGGAAAATTATTTGTTTTAAAAAATCTCCCGGAAATTATTTCACTGATGTTGAGTAGTCTATTTTGTATTTTGAGATTTTTCAAATTAATAGTCAGTCAGTTAGTAAGCAACAACGTAGAAGTTTGTACGTAAGTACATCAGTTCAAGTTGTTATATCACATTAGCAGTGAGATGCAATCGTCAATTCAAATCCAATAGTAGTAGAGGCAGTAAGTATTAGTAGTAATCGGAAAGATTAAAGTTTGAAGATATTATTCAAAGAGTATATGTAATCCAATGAAATAAAATTGAGAAGGGAAATATGATGATCATGAGGAATTCAGATTAGAATTCGGGCTAACAGGGTAAATAGATACACCTGAGCGATTGCAAACGATTTTGAGCCAGGTCATTCAGAGAAATCGATTGATAGGTACAATATTAAAGTGATATCTCTAATACTAATCAAGTAGTTTAGTCATACTATATAACATTACAGAAAAAGGTAATGTAAATAAGATATCGATCAATGTATTAATCATGTGAAAATCGGAAATAATAGAGAGTATAAGATTTGAAATGTCATAAATGAGCAGCTTTAAAAACGCTACTGTGATTTGCTGAAAAATGCGAAAGCCATCACCAAGAAGATACAAGTGTTTATTAACGCGAAATACTTCGGATTCGTTGACCAGATACTATCAGCAACAACCTACTGTGGGAGAGAACAAGCCAGATTGCAGTTGAGAAAGAAATCAGGAAGAACGGCTGGAAATGGATATTACTGACATTGAGGAAAGCACCTAACTGCATCACAAGACAAACTCTCACTTGGAACGCTCAACGTCGAAGGAAAAAAGGAAGACTGAAAACCACATTACGCCGATAAACGGAAACAGACCTGAATGGCAAATGAACAGCAAACGAATAGAATTGGAAGAGAAGGCCCAGGGCAGAGTAGGTTGGAGAATGCTGATCGGTGGCCTATGCTCCATTGAGTGTAACAGGCGTTAGTAAGTAATTTACCGATGATTGACTTCTAACACACAATCAGTACACCGAATCGTTGAACCAATCATTTGGTTAGATATCCGTTCGCTAACCAAAGGACGAGTGTACTGTGCAGCAGTTCGCTCAGTCCTACTGTACGGATGCGAGACTTGGCCGTTAAGAGTAGAAAATGTTCGTAGGTTACTAGTATTCGATCATCAATGTCTCCGAAGCATTGCTCGTGTATCATGGGACAACCGTATAAGCAATGCTATCGTTAGGAAACGAGTTCTAGGTAAAGACGGCAAATCAATAGATGAAGTAGTGAAACTTCATCAATTGAGGTGGTTGGGACATGTGTTAAGTACGGCTAACCACAGAATGCCGCGACGAGCTATGTTTTGCAGTGTAGGAGTAGATTGGAAGAAAGCAAGGGGCGGCCAGACTAAAACATGGCAGAAATACATGAAGTCACTGACAAGTGGACTTAGTCATGTTGGTAGATGTAGACTACCTGGTTGGGGTCCGCGAGACGAAAGTCACCAATGGTTAGAGACCTTGAACGACATGGCTCAAAATCGTTTGCAATGGCGCAGGTGCATCCAATCTTTGTGTTCTATGAAGTTCTAAGCTTCTGCATTCCTCATAATCTCTACCTTTCTCGTTCTAAATTTATCTTACTTAATTATACTTCTCGAACCATATCATATCTTCGCTCCCTAATCTTCTCTATTACTGCTAATACTTCTACTATCGCTATCACTCTTGGATTCGAACTGACAGTTGCGTCTCTGTGCTGATGTGTTATGGCAACCTGAACTGATGTACTTACTTACGAAGTTCTGCTTTGTATCTGTCTGTCTGTCTGAACCAATCATTTATGAATTGTATTGATAAGACCTCATACTACATATATGGTTTTAGATCCCAATGAGACTGGGAATCACGAATAGAAAAGTGACTAAACGTTGTCTTACTGTATTCCTGAGTTACTCAAGTGATGGAAACGATGCTAGAGACAGTATGCTTAAAACTAATTCACCTGTGACAGTGGCCACGTTCGAACGAGAACATATAGTAACAATAGCTTGATTACTTGAGCTCATTGTTATCACATTTGAAGTCCTCGAACAAATCGTTGCCTTTTATATGACAAGTGAACCTATACACATCCGGTTACATTAATTTTAGACTAATCAATATTATTAGACGGTGAGGTTTGAATAGAGCAAGGAGGAAAGCGTGCAGCATGTTTCTTTAGTGGGCGTGATGGTTGATATAACTAAAATTTTAATCACAGCTCGTTAAATGTTATTCCTAGAATTCAGCGGTGAAACTCATTGAGTCTAGCTCATGATTATCAGATAAATATAGAGGTAACTTGCTAAAATATCCTGATGTTGAGAAACACAGATAGCCTAGATATTCAAATAGACCGCCCAAAAACGTTTTGCATTCTATACAGAGAACAAGACAACTTCCAATTGAGGAAGAAATTAAGGAAAAAAAGCACTAGAGTTAGGTAGTATAAACATTGTGAAAACCATCCAACTGTGTCACAAGGCAAGCCCTGACTTGGAATCCTCAAGGTCATAGGGATAGAGGCTGATCAAAGAACACACTGCACTAGGGATCGTAGGTGAACATTACTTGGAAAGAACTGGGTTGGAGAAGCATAGGACAGAGTTGGTTGAGGAATATACATTTAGATTGCCTATGCTCCACCAGAGGTGATAGATATTAGTAAAGAAAGTAAGTAGTTTGCATTGCACATACAAATCAACCATGACAAACAAATAGTACTGATATAATATCAAACAAAATATAATATCATATACTTACGTATTTCCGGTAATGAAAGATTTTCATGAGGATTGACATGTCCAGAATAATACTGTTTTAAAAAATAAATTTGTATGAGCAAAAAATCAATTTTAATCAAACTCAACAGAGATCATGGTAAAAAAAAATCATGACAAACATCAATTGAGGAGAAAAAACAAATTACATGCACTAAAGTACAACAACACAGAACTATTGTTGTGAACTAGAACACATGTGGGGCAACCGAATTGTATTTCACGAAAATTACAGAGTTACTCAGTAAAATAGGAAAACCATATTGTAAATTGGTCATTTGCAAATTATCAGTTCATCATTTCGAACTGGACTGTACCTGTTGCAAAACATCAATCCATCGTCACTACTATTCATGCGTTTCATACAAATTCCATTGTGTTCTAACTCTTCCTTTCTTGATCTTCCCTCATCTTCTGCTGCCAGACATTATGTTGACACCCACGTCATATACTACTTATAAGTAGCTCACACCACACTCGTCCCCCCTTTTAATAAGCTGTCGTCGTAGTCTTTCAAAACAGGGGCCCTGGTCAGTTAATATCACCTTCCGTATTCCGTGACACGCTACAATATGACGGATTACCACTTCGGTCATTGTTCTTGCCCGCTGGACTGGAATGGATACGGCATCTATCCAACGTGTAGCGTTTACTAGTTCCCGATGCTGGGACACGGTGGCAGGCACACTCTCGATAAATTGCGACGCCAACAACTGTGCGCCCGACTCCCCATCCATACACGGCAGCGTACGGCGCAGCAACATCGTGAGCTCCACAGCCAGCACCAACGGGTCACCATCAGCCGACAGCCTCGCCAACCGGAACCTCTGCGGCGCCTCCTCCCTGTCCACTGGGCTGTCGAACTCCGTCATCAGCCTCCCGGTGACCGTCTCCCACGCCATCTTCCCGGCGGCACCGTCCAGGCTGTCGTATACCGCCTTCGCCTCACCTGCCAGCAGCGTCCCCAGCACCGCCAACTCCGCCCCGGGCCCCTTCACACCCACCAGCTCCACCGCAGCCTCAAACTCCTCCAGGAAGCTCCGCAAATCTCCGTCCTCCAACTCCTTCGGCCACGGGAGCTCCTTCCTTCGAGCAGGCAGCGACATCAAATGTAGTGAACGAGAACACGGGTGGGGCAACCGAATTGCATTTAATTCAAATTACAGAGTTACTCAGTAAAATAGGAAAACCATATTGTAAATTGGTCATTTGCGAAATATCAGTTCATCATATCGAACTGGACTGTTCCTGTTGCAAAACATCAATCCATTGTCACTACTATTCATGCGTTTCATACACAAATTCCATTGTGTTCCCACTCTTCCTTTCTTAATCTTCCCCCATCCTCTTCTGCTGCCAGACATTATGTTGACACCCACGTCATATACTACTTATAAGTAGCTCACACCACATTATTACTTTAAGACAACAAAAAAAATGTACTTGTGTTATTCGACAAAAAAAAAAGTGCAAGTTACAAGGCAAAAAAAAAACGTACAGACAACGATGACAACACACGACAAGGACGACAATATGAAACACTGATGTGGAACAACAAGTAGTGCTTTGTACAACACTAATCATGCTTATACTCTACTAAATTTTTACCCTTTCTCTAATTGGCCATCTACGATATTCCATTCCTAATGATGTTGGTGGTGGTTGTAATGGACGATGATGATGTCTAGTAGTTCTATGAATTGGTACATTCAAGCTATTATAATCAATTTCTGTACTTCTTCTAGATGAATGAGGATGAGGATGATGATCATAACAACTGGATCCAATAAATTTATTGTGTATACGTTTAGGACTTGTACTACGACTACGTGTTGATGCAATTAAACATTGCTCGTTGTTCAATACATTTAAAAATGAATTCTTATTACAATGATCTATGGTTGTTTGATTCGGATAATTTCGATTAGTCAATGTACTACTATTATCAGGATATCTATCTTCATTCGAGGATGAAGACATTGGATGTGGTTCATGCTTTGAATAATAATAATAATAACGATTCATTGGATATTGATTAGCTAATCGTTTGGCGCCATATTTAAATTTCTCCGGTGATATTCTCCCACTGTATGTATAACTTTTGAAAGACTGTGGATAGTAACGCAAAGGATATAATATTTTATTTGCATGCAAATAATGCAAAGGTTTACGTCGAATTCCTCCTCCTTCATGTCGTGTATTGAATAATCGTTCCATTATTGTAGGTGATTCATGATATTCATGTGGATAATCTTTATGCATGTTAGTTCTTATCGTACCACGTGGTTTCCATTGTCGATTTGGATAATCGGCTGTTAAATTATACGAGGATGATGTACGAAACCATTGGTTATGATGATGATTCGTTGGCAGTTTAGATGATTCACTCGATAGTGAACTATCATTATTATTATGATTATTATTCAATGATGCTTCATCACTATGATAAAGATCTTTGACAAGATCATCTCTTAGCTGTAACTCGTAATCATCCGATATAGATCTTGTTTGACGCCATTTATATTTGGAATGTTTAAAATGTCGAGGAGATTGATTTTTTTGATACTGATGAGGTTGATGCTCATGATGCTGACGATGATTAGGGCGTGGTTGATAATAATGAGAAGAAGGATGTGATGAAGAAAGAGGACTAGTTGCGGATTTCTGTACATAGGATGTATTATTGTATAATGATGAATGTTTCAATTTGATTGGTTGATTCGAGTTAGTGAATTTTGTTTGAAAATTATGATCAGATAATGAATATGTCTCATTATCATTATTATTATTATTATTGTTTAATTCGTTTAATTCTTGTGATTTTTCTAATTTACGACGAAGTAATAATGCCTAAATTTAATTTTATTATTATTATTTTTAAAAAAAAAATGAAACAACAACATGATTCAACAGTAATTAGATAAACAAGAATTTGTCATTGATCAATTGAAATGTTTCACTCAGTATTGAACATTGAACAAGTTTTTTGTGTGTTTAAGTTCCCGACCGTAGCTGCTACCTTGACGTGGTGGTCGGGCTTGCGTATCGTTATGACCCAACCAAGCTATACTGGTTGGAACATATGTTCCTCAAGGTTCTACCATGCCAGGCAGGTCGACTGAAGAACGATGAGACTAAAAGCAGCTACCCAAGGTCTGAGGGCGAAGTCGTACTGCTGACTGACTGCGGAGGGGTGTGACAGCAGTAAGGTGTTTCCCTCGGACAACAATCAGCATCTGCAGCGATGCTGCCTTCTCACAAGGAACGAAGGTTTAGAAAAGGTCGACCCTAAAAATGTCACACCCCCCCCTAACTCACGGATTTCCGTCTCCTTGGGTAAGGGTGCCCACTAAGGGCCTTTAAGAACGGAGCTAATCCTCTAAAAACGTTTCATAAAAAGGCCGTGCGTGACCGGCCCCAAGCAGTTGTTCCTTGGGCTCTGCGGTCACGCCCCCCAGGTCTTTAAGACCAATACTATGAAATAAATCTTCCCTTCGATTTCTGTATATATATCATTTCTAGGCGTACCACGTTTGTGACACAGCGGTTTTAAGAAGCCAGATGAGTTTATTTTTCATGCACATTGTTCATGCATACAGATGTGAGCATGAAGAGCGTATAAGTAAAGCAAAGGGACGTGAAGAGGACGAATAGTCCAACTCAATGCAATCAGGTTTAACAAAGTATTTATAGTCAGACAAAATGAGCCGAACGAGTAATTAAAGAAGTAAGCGTGTGCACACACACACGCCTAACAATTGGACAACTGGGCCAGCATCCAATGGATGTTCATGTCTAACTCTGATTGATCTAGAGATTTTGCGCGACGTCACCCATTTGTCTTTAGTAGTTACTGCCTACATCCGACAGGGTTGAACTCCATTGGTCACGTCTTCTCAACTAGGACTCTGAGAATTTTCCTCATGAAGCTAGTCACTAGTGAGCAGAGTTTTGAAGGTTTGTGTTTTTATACATTTGAAATCGTCAATCAATCCGCAGATCAATCAGAGTTAGACATTAACACCGTTGGATGCCGGCCCAGTGGTCCGATGGTTAGGCATTCGCGCACAATACAGAAGGTCCCGGGTTCGAATCCTGTGACCATCTGGACTCATGGATGCACACTGCTACTGCTGATGAGTCCCACACCAGGACGAAACGGCCGTCCAATGCTTCCTGGTTTCTAATGGTGGTCTAACAATGATTGATTGACGATTTCAAATGTGTAAAAACACAAACCTCCAAAACTCTGCCCGAAAAGAACTAATAATTATTTGAAACAAGTTTTTTTATGTATGATTTTAAATAAAATTGTAAACTTAGAAATTTATTGTATTATTTTTAAAAGTAGAATTTCTAAAAAGTTAATGACTAAAATCGTTAAATATTTATATCATAATTTGTAGTATGTTAATTGTTCAGATATTCACCAGATATCTTATGAAGAATTATTTTTTTTAAGTGTAAATTCTATTGGTTAATTCCTATTGGTCAATTTTATGGTCGACCTAACTATCAATGTCACATATTTCAATGTTGTCTCCTATTGGTCGTACTATCTGTCAATGTCACTTCAAATGATGTTTCCCATTGGACGTCTTAACTATCAATGTCACAGACTTCAATGTTGTTTCTTATTCGACCTAACTGTATAAATACGCATTATCTGTAACGTTTAATAGCCAGGACACGAATCCATAGTTCACGATCCTGATTCTCTTCTGGATTCGGACCTCGTACTTTTTGGATGCTTGTAGAATACATGTTCTACTACATATCAAGTCTTCTTCTTTTATTCAATCGAGGTTGGGACTATCGGATCCTAGATCCTCGCTATCGTTTTCCGACCAAGGTAAACTCGTAATAGTTCAAGCATATCAAATTGACCTGTTTACGTGCTTACGTAACACTAATACAACGTGATTTCGAAAAATTAGTAAAATATTTTATTCAGATATTTAAAAGAATTTACAATAGTAATTTTATGTACTTTCTTGTTAGTTAAATTCTAAATTTACAAGAAAAATTCAGTGATAAGCTTTTAGTGGCAACGTTAAATTCGACATAGGGCTCACCAGCTTAGTGGCCCGCCATCTGACTCCATTTTGAACGAACAGTCGAATATACTATGAAATAATTTCTGCATATTATTTCTAGGTAAAACCCGTATGTGAGCTGAATATGGATTCATTTGGATGAGTTTATTTCATACAAATTGTTCACGCAGACAGATATGAGAATGAAGAGTGTATAAGCAAAGCTAAGCGACGTGAAGAGGGCGAATATTCCAACTCAATGCAATCAGGTATGACGACATATTTACAATCAGGCAAAATGTTATGCTCGTCACTTGCTATGCTTGAAACTATTAACGGGTGTTCACTTTGGTCGATAAATGAGAACGAGACAATGAACCGTGTGCGAGTAGGCTACTTTGATCCGTTGACCCACAGGAACTGGCGTAAAATCTTGATATTGCGTAGAAAGTATATTCTACAACACCCAACAATCACACTACAATCAAACATACAACTCTCGTTTATTTATACATCATAGAAACGTCCTTCGGACAGTCGCAAAAATAGCACACTAAAATGACACAGTAACCAATCACAGACCAGGATTTTGCTGGTGGGAAATGTGATCTCAAGGCCAACTGATCAGCCCATGCTCGCAAACCTGAAATCCGAAATCAAGACATGTATCAAGCGAGTTCTGAGGATCTGACATCCCCAACACAAAATAAGCCGAACGAGTAATTAAAAAAGTAAGCCTGTGCACACACAGAGTCAAATAAAAACTATCAAGGTAATGAGTGAATAAATTGACAAGATTGAAAAACATGTGAATAACTTGAAAAGAATGTAGGAATTTAATTGCTGTCCAAAGGCTGGGAACAAAACCTTTATGGACTCAACATATTTTTACACACACACACACACACACACCATAAACTATTTATTTAATCACTTATCAAAAGAGGCAGAAGAACAACATTAAAAGAGTTGCTTATGAATGAACATGTGTTGTATATTTAAATCCTTATCGGATGCTGTCTCAGTCAAAAGGTGGAGTAATTCAAGGTTGTGTCACAAATCCTTTGCTATTTTAGTTGATATGTTGGAGATGTTAGATCCCTGGAATTCGCTTGATAAATATCCTTATTTTACATTTATTTCAATGGACCGATCAGTAGACCATAAGATCACATTTCCCACATAAGGAAAATCCATGGCTGTGATTGGTTGACTGTGTCATTTTAGTGTGCTATTTTTGCGACTGGTCCGAAGGACGTTTCTATGATGTATAAATAAAAACGCATTAAAGTGCTTGGAACGATTGTGTGCTGGCTGAGTGTTTGTAGAATATACCTTTCACGTTATATCAAGGCTTCTTGCTGGTACAATTGGGCCAAGGGATCACGTAGCCTACCTGGACGCTGGTTCATTGTCTCGTTCATCGTTATTCGACTAAGGTGAACTCGTAATAGTTTAAGCATACCTAGAGACCAGCGTAATATGATATAAATGACATTTGTAATTGCTTCTATGTAGTAAGCCTCTTCTATAAACATATGATCGTGAAATAGTTACCTGGCACTCAGGTCAATCAGCAATCAACAAACACATAGACATTGATCCCATTTATCAAACAATCAGAAAAAATGATAGACAAACGCGTATCAAGAAACGGATCAAAGGGTGATACAATCAAATAAATGTGCTAAACAACGGACAGGTTTAAGGTCAATAGCAACCAATCAGGTCGAGGTTAACAGAAAAAGCTACGGTGGCCAAACAGTAGAGAAATTCGAATACTTCACTTCCATTTGAAGTTTGTGCTGATGATGTTTGTTTAGAGGAGCAATAAAAGCTCCATTACCAAAACATCTAGCCCAGAGGATGAACCTCCACCACTACCATCCAACCTGAGCTACAATTTTCTCCACCATCTCAAAATCGAATTTCTAACACATAAATTTTTGATTTTCATTTTAGAGTTGTGAAGGACTCAGTTGAGTTTTATTGGAACCATAAATCAATTATTCTTAGACCAACATCAGAAACCCAGAAGCACTGAACGGACATTTCGTCCTAATATGAATTCATTAGTGCCCACTAGTGACTAGGTTTGTGGCGTGAATTCTTAGAGTTCCAGTGAGAAGTCGTGACTTGTGGAGCTCAGCCCTTCCTGGGTGTAAGCAGTAATTACCGAAGACACATGGGTGAGGTTGCGCAGTACCTGGGATCGACTAAAGTTTAGACGTTAACACTGGTTGGGTGCCAGCTCAATGGTCCAGAGGTAAATGCGTTCGCACACGACACCGGAGGTCCTGGGTCCCATAGCCGCGTTTCCACAAGTTTCTAATGGTGGTCTAACAATACAATCGGGTTCATGAGTGCAACATAAATTTGTATTTGTATTCTCATATAAAATATATCTGTTTTATATTTGTGTCTTTTGCGTGGTATTTTTCCGTTTTTTTTTTTGACTTGTTTCAACAACTTCATGTCGAATAAACAAATCAAACCATTTTCTAAATAATTATTATATCCTTAGACATGTACACAGTGTATAGTTTTAACATGATTTTAAACTGAAAAAATTTCGAATTATGTGATACAATAGCGCCTAGGCAACGGATACTAGATAATAGTGATAATCTTTTAGCAAAAACGAATAATTTTGATATCAGACAGTTACACTTTTCAGGTGTGATGACCTTCAAACAGGAGACACGCTTGTTGATATAGAGTATGCTGATGACATAGTCCTATTCGGTGAAGACGATGACAAAATGCCAAGTCTTCTGACTACCCCAAGCAACATATTCGAGATGCGATTTTCCTCCTCGAAATCGTTTGCAATGAGGCAGGTGCATCCACTCGTTGTGTTCTCTCAAACTCTAATCGTCAAAATTCCTCATCATTTCTATCGTTCTTTTTCTAAATTTATCTTACTA
>CALYCR020003416.1:0-30701 GCA_944470395.2 Schistosoma turkestanicum
CGTAAAATATAAACGTTCAAACCTTAAACAATCTAAACACAATCAGATAAATATTTTCATAGTCTTTCTATCGATTGTGGACATGTGCTGTGTATGCCTAACCACCGACTACCTCGACGAACTTTGTTTTGTAGTGTAAGAGTAGATTGGAAGAAAGTTAGGGGCGGCCAAATCAAAACATGGCACAAATCCATGAAGTCATTGACAAGTGGATTGAGTCATGTCGGTAGTTGTCGACTACTTGGTTGGGGTCCGCGTGATGATAATAATTGATGGTTAGAGACGGTGAATGACATGGCTCGAAACTGTTTGCAATGGCGCCGGTGCGTTTATTATTTGTGGAGATTAGGCATGGGCTTGGCGACCCCATCCCATCAAAAACACTAACTTGCTAAAAAAGCGCTAACCAGAAGAAATAATTCAAACCATTTCAACTTTTCCCTGGGAGTTGAAAGAAGAGTTATGACGTCTCGGGATGAAAGCTGAGTCCCCTCGGGGGTCACAAGGCCGATGTACCTTCTGACAACCAGAGCAACCATTTTTTTAGGTACATGGAACGTTCGTACACTGTGGGAGGCTGGAAGACTATTTCAAGTTGCTGCAGAAATGAAAAGATACAACCTCGAGGTGCTCGGCATCAGTGAAACGCATTTGACACAGGTAGGACAACTGAGACTAGCTTCAGGGGAACTGCTGTTATACTCTGGTCATGAAGAGGAAAATGCATCACATACACAAGGAGTTGCACTGATGCTGTCCAAACATGCACAAATTGCACTAATAGGATGGAAATCTCATGGACCCAGGATCATTAAAGCATCCTTCAGAACAAAGAAACAGGACATTACAATGAACGTCATCCAATGTTATGCACCTACCAACGACTACAATGACGACGATAAAGATCAGTTCAACGAAAGGCTTCAGTCAATCGCCGACAGATGCTCATGAAAGGATTTGAAGATGGCGGTCAGCTGACAGACTCGTTCGAGGTGAAGACCGGTGTCAGACAACGTTGCTTATTATAACCCCTCCTCCTTCTCCTGGTAATCGACTGGATTATGAAGACGTCAACATCTGGAGGGAAGTACCGTATCAAATGGACAGCCAGGATGCAGATGGATGATCTGGACTTCGCAGATGACCTGGCTCTCCTATCGCACATGCAACAACAACAAATGCAAGAGAAGACGACCAGTGTAGCAGCAGCCTCTGCAGCAGTAGGTCTCAACATACATAAAGGAAAAAGCAAAATTCTCCAATACAACACAACATGCACAAACCAAATCACTCTTCATGGAGATGCCTTGGAGGACGTTGAAACCTTTACATATCTGAGCAGCATCATCGACGAGAAAGGTGGATCCGATGCAGATGTGAGGGCGCGAATTGGCAAAGCAAGGGCTGCATTTCTACAACTGAAGAATATCTGGAACTCCAAACAACTTTCAACCAAAACCAAAATCAGGATTTTCAATACAAATGTCAAGGCAGTTCTACTGTATGGAGCGGAAACTTGCAGAACTACAAAAGACATCATCCAGAAGATACAAGTGTTTATTAACAGATGTCTACACAAAATACTTCGTATTCGTTGGCCAGACACCATCAGCAACAACCTACTGTGGGAGAGAACAAACCAGATTCCAGTGGAGGAGGAAATCAGGAAGAAGAGATAGAAGTGGATGGGACACACACTACGAAAAGCACCTAACTGCGTCACAAGACAAGCCCTCACATGGGGAACCCTGAAGGCAAAAGGAAAAGAGGAAGGCCAAGGAACACATTACGCCGAGAAATAGAGAAAGATGTGAGAAGAATGAACAAAAACTGGAAAGAACTAGAAAAGGAAGCCCAGGACAGAGTTGTTTGGAGAAAACTGGTCGGTGGCCCATGCTCCATTGAGGGTAGCAGGTGTAAGTAAGTAAGTAAGGTATGAGCTGGTTTGAAATGGTCATTAAGTGCATGCGAAAATCTCACTATTGCACTATGAAATACAAATAGTTCCATCTCAAATGAAATCGAACAGACGAACAAAATGTATAACTGAAGGAAGAATCAATAAGGACAAATTACAAGTGTATACATGGATGGATTTTCACCAACAAAGCCTCCAAAAATGGATCTTAAAATTAATTGTAAGGTCTTGGTTATTATTCATGACTTGATTTTATGTCTCTGTTAACGAGTACCAGTTCTGAATTTCACTATTAGCTGTAAACTGTAGTCGTGGATGTGCACTGCTGACGAGTCCCATACCAGGACGAAACATCTGTGTCAGGTTCCTAGTGGTGGTCTAATACTGATCGAATGTGTACCCATTGATTATTAGTTGCTAGGCGAAAGCTAATTGTTTTTCATCTCTCCCATTCATATTGTTTGAATTACCGAATATGTGAAAGGCTTCAACTGTTAATCTTTCTTTGTGTGAACTTAATCCTTTGCAGAAGAATCCTATACCATAGAAATCTATCATATAACCAGATTCTATTGAGTATCATGAGATTTCTGCTGACTTGTTCTCTAGTTTACTCATCATTAACATTTTGTTAATTTCAATACGATCATGAATCAAAAGCGTTGGATTACTAATTCATTCTAGTATCATCTGGAATCGGCTCAGTGGTCTAACGATTAGGGCGTTCGCGCACAATACCGGAGGTCCTGGGTTCGAATCCTGCAGGGTGCAGGAGTCGTGGATACGCACTGCCACTGAGGAGTCCCCCATCATCTGAAATCGACAGTTAGCAGCTTAAGTCTTCAAATAGAGTAGTTCTCTATTATTAACACGAAAGATACAAGTTATTTGTGTTGATAGTTTTACTCAGTTGCTTAGCAGTTAGTAACATCAATCAACTTCTCCTACATTACTAACTAGAAATACTGATGTGTTTCAGTTTGAGTAAAATGTTTAAAATATCTGAAATCGTACGTAACACTATGATAGTATGTGGCTTAAACTATTCTGATGAATTTCACTGTGCGATAACGCAAGATGAATTACAATACGGTCAGAGTGATGTAATTTAACAATCATTGTTAAATAAAACATGCTTTGAAGATGTAAGGATATTCATTAAATATCCTAAGACAATTATTTTTGGAGGTCTAATTCTATTGGTCAATTCCTTACTTACTTACTTACTTACTTACGCCTGTTACCCAAAAATGGAGCATACGCGGCCCCAACCAGTTTTCTCCAACCAACTCTGTCCTGGGCTTCTTTCTCCAGTTCTGTCCAATGTTTCTTCATTCCTCTCATATCTTTCTCTATTTCTCGGCGTAATGTATTCTTTGGCCTTCCTCTTTTCCTTTTGCCTTCAGGGTTCCATGTGAGGGCTTGTCTTGTGACGTAGTTCGGTGCTTTCCGCAATGTGTGTCCTATCCACTTTCACCACTTCTGCCTGATTTCCTCCTCCACTGGAATCTGGTTTGTTCTCTCCCACAGTTCGTTGTTGCTGATGGTGTCTGGCCAACGAACACGAAGTATTTTGTGTAGACAACTGTTCATAAACACTTGTATCCTCTGGATAATGGCTTTGGTAGTTCTCCAAGTTTCCACTCCATACAGTAGAACTGTCTTCACATTTGTATTGAAAATTCTGATTTTGGTGTTGATTGATATTTGTTTGGAGTTGCAGATATTTTTCAACTGTAGAAATGCAGCCCTTGTTTTGCCAATCCGTGCCCTCACATCTGCATTGGATCCACTTTGATTGTCGATGATGCTACCCAGATATGTAAAGATGTTAATGTCCTCCAAGTCATCTCCATGAAGAGTGATTTGATTGGTGCATGTTTTGTTGCATCGGAGAATTTTGCTTTTTCCTTTATGTATGTTGAGACCTACTGCTGCTTCACTGGTCGTCTTCTCTTGCATTTATTGTTGAGTGTGCGATAGAAGAGCCAGGTCATCTGCGAAGTCCAGAACGTCCAGCTGCGTCCTAACTGTCCAGTTGATACCGTGCTTCACTTCTGATGTCGACGTCTTCATAATCCAGTCGATCGTCAGGAGAAGGAGGAGGGGTAATAATAAGCAACGTTGCCTGACACCGGTCTTCACCCCGAAAGAGTCGGTTAGCTGTCCTCCGTGCACGATTTTGCAGTTGAATCCATCATAAGAGTTCCGTATGATGTTTACTATTTTCTCAGGCACACCGTAGTGTCGAAGAAGAGTCCACAGTGTTTTCCTGTCCACGCTATCGAATGCTTTCTCGTAGTCGATGAAGTTGATGTAGAGTGGTGAGTTCCATTCAATTGATTGTTCCACAATGATCCGTAATGTAGCAATTTGGTCAGTACACGATCGATCCTTGCGAAATCCGGCCTGTTGATCTCGAAGTTGGGCGTCTACGAAGTCCTTCATTCTGTTTAACAATACCCTGTTGAAGACTTTGCCTGATATTGAAAGAAGAGTGATGCCTCTGTAGATCTCACACTTGCTGAGATCGCCTTTCTTTGGTATTTTGATCAGGTATTCTTCTTTCCAATCTGATGGTACTTGTTCCTCATCCCAAATCTTCTTGAAGAGGATGTGAAATATTTTCGCGGTTGCTTCTACATCTGCTTTCATTGCCTCTGCTGGAATGTTGTCTGGTCCTGCTGCTTTGCCGCTCTTGATTTGTCTGATGGCCATACTGATCTCCTCAATCGTAGGTGCGCCAATATTAATTGGGAGGTCCGTGGATGCTGCTTCGATGTTGGGTGTGTTCAGTGGAGCTGGTCGATTCAATAGTTCCTTAAAGTGCTCTACCCACCTATTTCGCTGTTGTTCAGTGTTGCTGATTACATTCCCTTCCTTGCTTTTCACTGGTCTTTCTGGTTTACGATAGTTCCCGGCGAGCTTCTTTGTAGTTTCGTACAATTGTCTCAAGTTTCGGTCTCTTGCAGCCCTTTCCGCCGTCGTTGCTAGATCTTCCACGTATTTTCGTTTGTCAGCTCTGATGCTCTTCTTCACTTCCCTGTCTGCTTCTGTGTATGCAGCTTGTGCGGTAACTTTCTCCGCTCTTGTTCGGCTGACATTGATTGCTGCTTTCTTGTTCCTCCTTTCTTCAATTTTTGCGAGAGTATCAACAGAGATCCATTCCTTGTGATGCTGCTTCTTGCGACCAAGGACCTCCTGACATGTTGAAGTGATTGCCTCCTTAATCCCTTTCCAATTGTTCTCCAATGTTGCTTCCTCTCCATTGTGTAGATCCTGAAAGGCCTGGAACCTATTGGTGAGGGCTATCTTGAATTCGTTAAGTCTTACGGTATCCCGAAGAAAGGCTGTATTAAACTTGTGTGATGTTGTCTGCCCCGTTGTCCAGTGCTTCTTTAGTTTCAGTTTCATTTTGGCGATTAGCAAATGGTGATCTGAGGCTACATCAGCTCCTCTCTTGGTTCTCACATCCTCCATAGTCCTTCTGAACGTTTTGTTGATACAGATATGATCAATCTGGTTTTGAGTAGTGTGATCCGGTGAAATCCATGTAGCTTTGTGTATGCGTTTGTACGGGAATATTGTGCCACCGATGACCAGTTTGTTGAAGGCACATAGGTTTGCAAATCTCTCACCGTTTTCGTTTCTTTCTCCCAGTCCATGTCGTCCCATGATGTCTTTATATCCAGTGTTGTCCATTCCAACCTTGGCATTCAGGTCTCCCATAAGAATCGTCAAATACTTAGGTGAACATTTCTTGACGATTGACTGCAGCCTTTCGTAGAATTGATCTTTGTCGTCGTCATTGTAGTCGTTGGTAGGTGCATAGCATTGGATGACGTTCATTGTAATGTCCTCTTTCTTTGTTTTGAAGGATGCTTTAATGATCCTCGGTCCATGAGATTCCCATCCTATCAGTGCCTTTAGTGATTGTTTGGGCAACATCAGTGCAACTCCTTGTGTATGTGAAGCATTTTCCTCTTCATGACCAGAGTATAACAGCAGTTCTTCCTAAAGCTGTTCTCACTTGTCCAACCTGTGTCCAATGCGTTTCACTGATGCTGAGCACCTCGAGGTTGTATCTTTTCATTTCTGCAGCAACTTGAAACAGTTTTCCAGTCTCCCACAATGTACGAACGTTCCATGTACCTAAAAAAATGCTTACTCTGGTTGTCAGAAGGTACATCGGCCTTGTGACCCCCGGGGGAACTCAGCTTTCATTCCGTGACCTCATAACTCTTCTTCTCACTCCCAGGGAAGAGTTAAAATGGTTTGAATTATTTTTTTTGGTTAGCGTTTTTTTTGGCAAGTTAGATTTCGATGGAATGGGGTCGCCAACACCATGTCCAACCCTTCTCCTTTACACGGGCTTGGGACCGGCAGTAGTCTCGAAGGTTCTGCTGGCGGAGTTATGTGGAAGTATATTCACACTTATTTCTTATATTCAAAAATGTTGATTCTTTAAAAAAATATTTATTTTTCAATCGTGATTTGAAACTTACACCAACAATAATGTGAATCTTTTTCCATTGATTTCAGATGCATTTGTATTCGTTGCCTTTTAGTTAGAACTAGAAAAAAATGCAATCATTTTTGTTAGGATATTCATCCAATATCCTGAAGGAATTATTAGTCAAATCCTATTTGTCAATTTTTATTGGTCAAAATTATGCTCGTTTTAATTGTCAAACTCAAATACCTAAATGTTTTCTCTTATTGGTCATCCTGATTATCAATGTCACTTCAAATGTTACTTCCTATTGGTCGTCTTAACTGTCAATGTCACACACCTCGATGCTGTTTCCTATTCGACCAAAATGTATAAATATGCATTATCTGGAACGTTTTATGACCATGACCAGGACCAGGACTCGGTCCTGGATCCTGATTCTCTTCTGGACTCAGACCTCGTAATTTATGGGTGCTTGTAGAATACAGATTCTACCTAATGTCATGTCTTCTTATTTTCACTGAATATGGGGGTTGAGATAATCGCATTTGAATAGCATATCATGTCAGCGGATCCTCGATCCTCGCTCTCGTTTTCCGACTAGGCAAACTGGTAATAGTTCAAGTATATCAAGTTGACGTGTTTATATTATGTTCAACATACGTTTATAAAGTTCAAAACTGCATGATTCTTGTGTAACAGTTTGTTTAAGTACGGTATCTGTAAAATGGAAATCATATGTGTATTTTGAGAAAAATAACTAATTGAGTATCAATGAAGCAAGGAAAGAAAGTGTGTAGATTTTATCATCAATCATGTGAACTTTTTCATGCAATCTACAGGAAAATGTTAATTGGACAATTACATTATTTGCATTACGGGGTTGTGAAGATTGTTAAGTTACACATTTTTCAAACCATGTATCGATCAATGTTAGAGCACCATTAGAAACCTGGAAGCACTGTTTAGACGGCCGTTTCGTCCTGGTATGGGACTCCTCAGCAGTGCGCATCAACGACTCCTGTACCCCGCAGGATTCGAACATTGATCGATACATGATTTCAAAAATGTGTAACTTAACAATCTTCACAACCGCGTAATGCAAACTACCTGTGCTCACTAGTGATTAGCATTGTGAGGAATCTTCTACGAGTTCTAGTGGGAAGACGTGACCAGTGAAGTCCAACCTGTTCGGGTGTAGACAGTAACTACCGAATACTGTGTATGAGGTTGCGCAACTCCGTGAATTGATCAAGTTAGACATTAACACCGTTAGATGCCGGCTCATTGGTCCGATGGTTAGGCGTTCGCGCACAATACCGAAGGTCCTGGGTTCGAACCCTGCGGGATGCAGGAGTCGTGGATGCGCACCGCTGATGAGTAGTCTCATACCAGAACGAAACGGTCGTCTCTCAGTGCTTCCAGGTTTCTAATGGTTGTCTAACATTGATCGATACATGGTTTCAAAAATGTGTAAATTACATTATTAATTGGACACATCATTGGACACGAATATCAAAATACAAAATGACCAATCAATCACACTGATATCACTTAAAATGCCTAACCTATATATATATATATATATATATATATATATATATATATATATATATATATATATATATATATATATATATATATATATATATATATATATATATATATATGATTCCTAAAAAGAGACAACTATCATACATATAGAATGTTGTCAGTTTACATAACTGATAACAATTCATAGAACATGAAATGTTTTATTAGCTGCATACTTTCTAATCTATATTGATAATTAGTTTAACATTCATTCTGAAATTGTCTTCATCATTATCCACCAATTGAATTGAATTCCACAATCGAATCGATAGGCTTAAACATATTTCAAGTGCAAATTACAAATTTCAGTTGAGGAATAAGCATAGTTTATTCATCATGAGCTTAAATTCAGCTGGTATAAAAGTTAATATTATGGGGGGGTTTGTATCAATGCTAGTTTTCTAAACTGAGGTATTTCGATAAGTAACTTTTCCTTGAATTGCATCCAGTGTATCATTCATCCATTTATCTGAAGGGAACAAAATCAATAAATACGCTTATTGGTTGTATTTCATAGTGAAAACACAATATTCTTTTTATTCATTAAAACAATGTGATCATTGACAATTGAACAACAATACAATTATTCATATTATTATTATTATTCGGAATTGTTCATCTATCAAAATGTATCAATGTATTTGCATGGACAACAATTATTTGTGAACAATATTTCGATTTGATAATTAGATTATTACCAATTCATTTATGTCATAGAAATATAAATTATCAACTAAGTGAATGAATCGGTGTGTATTTCAAATGACAATGTGTTACGAAGGCACTTAAACACGTCAACTTGATGTAATTAGACTATTACGAGAGTGAGGATCCGGTGACACGACATGCTATTCAAATGCGATAATCTCAACCCCCATATTCAGTGAAAATGAGAAGACATGATATTAAGTTGAATCTGTATTCTACAAGCATCAAGAAAATACGAGGTCTGAATCCAGAAGAGAATCAGGATCCCCCACTGGGGATTCGGGACCGAGTCCTGGTCCTGGTCGTGGTCATAAAACGTTCCAGATAATCCGTATTTATACATTTTGGTCGAATAGGAAACGGCATCGAATACTGTGACATTGATAGTTAAGAGGACCAATAGGAAGAAACATTTGAAGTGACATTGATAATCAGGACAACCAATAAGAAAGAACAGTCCAGATGACCAATAAGAGACAACATTGAAGTATTTGACTTTGACAGTTAAAATGACCATAATTTTGACCAATAGGATTCAACCAATAATTCTCTTAGGATATTGGATGAATGATCCTACTAACACAATGTCAGAAATAATCAACTGTAAACTGTGTTAGTTATCCTGGAACGTGGACTTATTTCACATCTCAGTCAACATTATTTTTTTTAGTGGCGTGCGCCTGTAATCTAGCTACTTGGAGGCCAGGGTGCGGGATTTCGCGGGACCGGGAGTTCTGGCATGTGGGTGCTCATGTTGATCGGGCGTCCACGCTAAGCACGGCGCCGATATGGATGACCTGTCGGAGGACGGGTTGTCCAGGTCGTCTAAGGAGGGGCGGACCGGCCCAGGGGGGAAACCCAGGTCAAAGATTCACTGACAGTTTTCTTAGGCAAAATCATACGGGTTATATGTTAAACATCAAAACAATGTGTGTTAATAAGGATAAATATTACCTATTCCATTGATAACGTTCTTGTCAGCCTCTAAAAGCTTCTGCTTCCATATATCTCTGTATGCTATAAAAACATATTCATGCATAGTTAATGAATATTTTAAATTCATTTTTACAGTTTTTGGTTCTGTCGAATAATTTCAAACTTTGTTAGTTTAAAATCCAATTACACAATTACACATGAAATTGTTTAACATTCAATTAAGTGTATGTTCAGTGGCCGATTTGGTTGACGTCGAGATCACCATTTGTTGTGCACTACTAACGAGCGAATGAGCGACTGAAGCGAATCGTATGGAGCAATGTGGAGAATGGCTAGTGAGTCAACTCCTAGGATTACAATGTGAACGAATGGGTGAAGGAAGCGAATGATCAGGCGAAGCGCATTGGAGAAGGTTAATGAGCCAATTCACGGAGATAGAGCGTGACTAAGAATATGTAGTCAGACAGACATGTGACAAGCGAAATAGGCATGCACACACATGAATAAAAGCGACGAATGATTGACAAGGTCAAATGACAAGTGGGTCGAGAGTCATGTGAGCTCATCATACAAACCAGACATTAATAATAAGAACGAATGGTACATATAAATTGCTGCAATACAAATTATGGCTTGGCTAAATAAATTAACCGAAAGGGCTTCTTAATCAAATTAAATGTAAGCGAACTGCAATATATGTGGAGGCACTACAGTAGCCCCCTTCCAGCAAACAAGGATAGGAAAGTGTCTGTTTGCGAAAAAAAAATCAAAACTGTCGGAAAACATCAAAAGTTACGAAAATTAAAGTTACTTTGTTCGAGTACGTTCGTAACTTCGCCTAGTAACAGAAGATCAAAAATATATATATATAGTACGCGGTTATTAGCAAAAATAATCGAGGCGTGAAGAATTAAGGCGGAATTCGATAAACGCATAAAAACATTACGTCAAGGCTCATCGATAAATCATGTAGCTGCAGATAGGTGAAGAAATTGCGGTCGAGATTATCGTGAAAAAATTTGGAGAATAAAGCTGCGTACAAAAACGCGATGCATAAACATTAGATGTATATATCGAGAACATAAGTTACTACCATTGAGCGTAAGACTCCAAACTTATGTCTTTGATAGCGTTTCAAACCGTTTGGGGTAGTCGAAAACATGCGAATATCAGCGTGCAGGAGGTTCGCTCGACTGCCTGAACTGATGCTTCGTGTGCATGTGCGTATGATCATATCACCAATTTACTTAGCAGATTGCAAGATTTTCGAGGTACGAGCAGCTGATGAATACATCGAAGATATCTCCAACGTGTGATAATCGTATAGCCACGATAATAATGATGAATAATAATCGTCATTGAGCCATTTTTCAAGTAGGAAAGTCGTTCGTCTTATCGAGAGCAGTAAAATAATTCCGCGAGTTATGATTCAATACAATATTCGTATATGATTATGTAAGCGATTAAAATAACACCATAACCGTCATAATCTATAATATCATCATGAATCAGAATAATAGTTCTTTCACAATAATACGTTAATGATAAAGATAATTGGATTATTCGAGAAATAGATACTTGAAACAAATTGATACGTAATCGAAATGATAATAAGATAATACGATTTTTGTATGTGTATATAACCGCTCAAATGGCTTTACTGCTTTCATCCGATGAGAGAGTGCGTTGTCTGTGTTGTATATCGAGTCCGGTTGGTTGATTCGTTCAGCGAATTTATTAAGTTTCTGAGCTGCCATGGTCAATGTACGGCGTCGGGATTTCCAGTTAGTAGTTCTGTTCGATTTGTCCTCGAGATTACCAACTGGTTGGTTGTATTCGATTTGTCGCCGGAATCGTCAAATTAATCCTGGAAACGTCGGGGTCACCCATTTGTATGGTGGCCGATTTTGTTGACGTCAGGATCACCATTTGTTGTGCACTGGCAAGCGAATACACGAAAGAATGAACGAAGCAGCGAATAAAACGAATGAAGCGACATAAATTGGAGAAGGCTGTCGAGACAACTCCTAGGATTACAATGTGAACGAATGGGAGGCACTAAAAAAAATGGAGGCATGCTTGAAAAACAATGAAATGTCAAATCATGTCGTTGAACTTATTTTACAACTCACCTTCCTGTAATGATAAACCACCCCAGATGATCGTGCAAGGAGTTTATCTGATCACAGAAAAGTAACTGTATATAAGTTATAAACATATCAAATTGCAAAAATAGTCATTTCTCATACTTGGCTCATATTTCATTTTCACATGCCACTTAGAGTTTATGATGATGCTTCTCTTACGAAGGCACGTAAACACGTCAATTTGATATGCTTGATGTATTTCAAGTTTGCCTTGGTCGGTAAACGAGAGCGAGGATCGAGGATCCGACGACACGACATGCTAATGTTATCGGATTGTCTCATACCACCCCCCCGAACATTGAGTAGAATAAGAAGACTTGATATGAAGTAGGACCTGCATTCTATAAGCATACGAATGGACGAAGTCCGAGTCCAGAAGAAAATCAGGATCCCTCACTAGGGATCCAAGTTCGGATCCTGGTCATTAAACGTTACAGGTAATGCATATTTATACAGTTAGATCGAATAGGGAAAAACACATTGAAGTCTGAGACATTGATAGTTGGGACGACCATCATATCGATCAGTAGCAGTTGACCAATAGAATTAGACTTCGAAAAATTATTCTCTTAGGATATTTGATGAACATCCTAACAGCCTCACTGAACAAGTGTACACGTTGACTACTTCATTTAAACACATTTTACATTTTATCAGTGTTCATTATCAATTGCAGTTAGAACTTCAACATTCATATCAATGTTTCAAGTAATGTTTCAGTTTGATATAGCTCAATGGTCGGTCTACTAATACGTATACGAATACTTTACAGTCAGTCAGTCAGTCAGATGCAACGTAGAACTTCGTACGTATGTACATCAGTTCATGTTGTCATACCACATCAGCACAGAGATATAATTGTCAATTCAAATCCAATAGTAGAAGAGGCAGTAAAGGTATTAGAAGTAATCAGAGAGGTTAGGATTAGAAGATATTATTCAAGAAGTATGATTCAGTGAGAAAAGTTTACAAAGTCAAAACTAGAGTTGTTGAAGAATCCAGAAGATTAGGATTTGAGAGAATATAAAGAATAAATGCACTGGCGCCATTGCAAACGTTTTTGAGCCATGTCATTCACGGTCTCTAACCATCAATTATTATCATCTCGCGTACCCCAACCAGGTAGTCAACAATTACCGACATGACTCAGTCCACTTGTCAATGACTTCATGGATTGGTGCCATGTTTTGGTCTGGCCGCCCCTAACTTTCTTTCAACCTATTCCTACACTACAAAACAAAGTTCGTCGAGGTAGTCGATGGTTAGACATACGCAACACATGTCCCAACCACCTCAACTGATGAAGTTTCACCACTTCATCTACTGATCTGCCATTCTTACCTAGCACCCGTGTCCTAATAACAGCGTTGCTCACTCGGGTGTCCCACAATATCCGAGCAATGCTTCCAAGACACCTATGATCGAAAACCAGTAACCTACGAGTATCTTCTACTTTCACTGTCCATGTTTCACAGCCATAAAGTAAGACGGAGCGAACCACTACTGCACAGTACACTCGTTCTTTAGTCAGCAAACAGATATAACGCCTACGGCATAAGTGACGCAAGTTGGCAAAAGCCAATTGAGCCTTCTGTATCCGAGCTGAGATTTTGTCAGTCACCGGGCTATCAAAAAAGAATTTCCAGTCTAATGAATATATATAATGAGAGAAATATTTTCAAAATAAAAAAAACTGGCTAACAATGAATTACTTTGAACGTGTGATTCAGTTTTTCCATTTTGTTCAACTAATTCATTGTAAAGTTCTGTTGTTTTCAAAAAAGCCCTCACATGGAACCCTCAAGGCAAAAGGAAAAGAGGAAGTCCAAGGAACACACTACGCCGAGAAATAGAGAAAGATATGAGAGGAATGAACAAACATCGGACAGAACTGGAGAGGGATGCCCAGGACAGAGTTGGTTGGAGAAAACTGGTGGGCGGCGTTTCCTATTCGACCTAAAAAAATTGAGATAACTGAGTAAGGAAATCACAAACGAACATAGCTAGTTGACATTCATTATTAACAAACACACATTGATTAAACACTAATTTATGTGTTTTTAAAGCAAGCACCATAATGTTTTATCTGTCAAGTGTTGCATAAGAACTGTGGAAGTGAAGATCTGCGTACATTGATAACACATAACACATAATAGTTGTGATTATGTAAATCACCGAACATCATGATGCACACACACACACATTAACAAACGGTGAACTGAACAGCTCATATAATATGGCAAATACATCATATGGGAAGCGAAAAATGCAATGATGCATGTGAGTGTTTTTCCTAAGAGCAAATGATTTATCCCCTCACTTAATTTACATCAACATTTATCCACTACATTATAGGTTTGTATAGGGTAACGATCGTTATCATATCAAAACTTACTGGAAAGATAGTTCATCGCCCATTTTGTAAAATATAAACGTTCAAACCTTAAACAATCTAAACATTATATTGGGGCACAGTTTTGGAGGTTTGCGTTTTTACACATTTGAAATCATTAATCAATCATCATTGTTAGACCACCATTAGAAACCTGGAAGCACTGGACGGCCGTTTCGTCCTAGTATGGGACTCCTCAGCAGTGCGCATCCACGACTCCTGCTCCTCGCAGGATCCGAACCCCGGACCTAATGGCATTGTAGGCGAATGCCTTACCATCGGACCACTGGGCCGGCATCCAACGGTGTTAATGTCTAACTCTGATTGATCTAGGGATTTTGCGCGACCTCACCCATTTGTCTTTGGTAGTTACTGCCTACACCCGACAGGGTTGAACTCCACTGGTCACGTCTTCTCAACTAGAACTCCGAGAATTTCCTCACGAAGCTAGTCACTAGTGAGCACTGTTACATTATATTGGGGCACAGTTTTGGAGG
Source organism: Schistosoma turkestanicum (assembly GCA_944470395.2). Lineage (NCBI taxonomy): Eukaryota > Metazoa > Platyhelminthes > Trematoda > Strigeidida > Schistosomatidae > Schistosoma > Schistosoma turkestanicum. Next base: position 14,645 of record CALYCR020003416.1, read on the forward strand.
TTTGCGTTTTTACACATTTGAAATCATTAATCAATCATCATTGTTAGACCACCATTAGAAACCTGGAAGCACTGGACGGCCGTTTCGTCCTAGTATGGGACTCCTCAGCAGTGCGCATCCACGACTCCTGCTCCTCGCAGGATTCGAACCCGGGACCTTTGGCATTGTAGGCGAACGCCTTACCATCGGACCACTGGGCCGGCATCCAACGGTGTTAATGTCTAACTCTGATTGATCTAGGGATTTTGCGCGACCTCACCCATTTGTCTTTGGTAGTTACTGCCTACACCCGACAGGGTTGAACTCCACTGGTCACGTCTTCTCAACTAGAACTCCGAGAATTTCCTCACGAAGCTAGTCACTAGTGAGCACTGTTACATTATATTGGGGCACAGTTTTGGAGGTTTGCGTTTTTACACATTTGAAATCATTAATCAATCATCATTGTTAGACCACCATTAGAAACCTGGAAGCACTGGACGGCCGTTTCGTCCTAGTATGGGACTCCTCAGCAGTGCGCATCCACGACTCCTGCTCCTCGCAGGATTCGAACCCGGGACCTTTGGCATTGTAGGCGAACGCCTTACCATCGGACCACTGGGCCGGCATCCAACGGTGTTAATGTCTAACTCTGATTGATCTAGGGATTTTGCGCGACCTCACCCATTTGTCTTTGGTAGTTACTGCCTACACCCGACAGGGTTGAACTCCACTGGTCACGTCTTCTCAACTAGAACTCCGAGAATTTCCTCACGAAGCTAGTCACTAGTGAGCACTGTTACATTATATTGGGGCACAGTTTTGGAGGTTTGCGTTTTTACACATTTGAAATCATTAATCAATCATCATTGTTAGACCACCATTAGAAACCTGGAAGCACTGGACGGCCGTTTCGTCCTAGTATGGGACTCCTCAGCAGTGCGCATCCACGACTCCTGCTCCTCGCAGGATTCGAACCCGGGACCTTTGGCATTGTAGGCGAACGCCTTACCATCGGACCACTGGGCCGGCATCCAACGGTGTTAATGTCTAACTCTGATTGATCTAGGGATTTTGCGCGACCTCACCCATTTGTCTTTGGTAGTTACTGCCTACACCCGACAGGGTTGAACTCCACTGGTCACGTCTTCTCAACTAGAACTCCGAGAATTTCCTCACGAAGCTAGTCACTAGTGAGCACTGTTACATTATATTGGGGCACAGTTTTGGAGGTTTGCGTTTTTACACATTTGAAATCATTAATCAATCATCATTGTTAGACCACCATTAGAAACCTGGAAGCACTGGACGGCCGTTTCGTCCTAGTATGGGACTCCTCAGCAGTGCGCATCCACGACTCCTGCTCCTCGCAGGATTCGAACCCGGGACCTTTGGCATTGTAGGCGAACGCCTTACCATCGGACCACTGGGCCGGCATCCAACGGTGTTAATGTCTAACTCTGATTGATCTAGGGATTTTGCGCGACCTCACCCATTTGTCTTTGGTAGTTACTGCCTACACCCGACAGGGTTGAACTCCACTGGTCACGTCTTCTCAACTAGAACTCCGAGAATTTCCTCACGAAGCTAGTCACTAGTGAGCACTGTTACATTATATTGGGGCACAGTTTTGGCGGTTTGCGTGTTTACACATTTGAAATCATTAATCAATCATCATTGTTAGACCACCATTAGAAACCTGGAAGCACTGCAGACGGCCGTTTCGTCCTAGTATGGGACTCCTCAGCAGTGCGCATCCACGACTCCTGCTCCTCGCAGGATTCGAACCCGGGACCTTTGGCATTGTAGGCGAACGCCTTACCATCGGACCACTGGGCCGGCATCCAACGGTGTTAATGTCTAACTCTGATTGATCTAGGGATTTTTGCTTGTGCCTTGAGGGTTCCATGTGAGGGTTTGTCTTAAGACGTCACTATTTTTAAAGCTAAATGTTATTAGAGTACAATGATTCAAAGCATAGTACATAAATATTCAATCATCAGTTTAAATCATCAGTCTAAAAAGACACGTACAAATATATACATCTTCGCATAATAAACATCTTCAAAGTCTAGATATTTTATTTGGTTTTCTAACATTTCTATCTTTAAGTCATCACTGATATGAAGATTATTTTTTAGTTCTGTGGTTTTCCAATCGTTTTACTTAGAAGCGCATTAATGAAGACTGGATTCACATCAGTGATTGATTTCCATGACTCCCACACCTTGCAGGATTCGAACACCGAGCCTTCAGTCTTGTGAGCCAACGACTAACTAACTCTTGGACCACTGGGCAGGCATCCAACTGTGTTCATGTCTAACTCGGATCGATCTAGGGATTTTGCGTGACCGCACTCATTTGTCTTTGGTAGTTACTGCCTACGCTTAACAAGGTTGAACTCTACTGGTCACGTCTTCATTTTTTCCTTACGAAATGATATTTTATTTGTTGAAAATAACCAAAAGTGCATTTGACACCCAGGAGCATTCCTAGTGATTTACATTTGATTGAATTCGATAGTTTGATATTGATGAATACACTTAAAAACAATACTAGTTTTACAGAGAGAGAGAGACAAAGAAAATTTCTTTTATACTAGTTTAATGTTTTCTCGTCGTGTGTACTTTCAATGTACTTCAATGAAAGCACCTTAAAATATCGAAATGATGACAGATTAAGTAGAAAGATTGTGTTCAGTTGTGCTCTATCTTATGAGATGAAAAATAATATGAACGATAGGTTTTCATTCATTTTTTATGGAAAATATCAGCAGTCAGTATTTTAACTGTGATAAGTAACTAAATTCGATTGAGTTCTTTTTTTTCAATGACATAAATGTTCAAAACGTTTTGTAATTTGAACGTCAAAAGTTGTTTAATTGATTGTTTTAGCTTAAATTTTGTTATCGATTAAGTTTGTTACACATTTGAAATCATCACTCAATCATTGTTAGACCATCACCATTAGAAACCTGGAAGCAGTGGACAGCCGTTTCGTCTTGGTATGGGACTCATCAGTGGAAGTGCACATCCACGACTCCTTTACGTCGTGGGATTCGAACCCAGGACCCTTGGTCTTACGCGCGAACGCCTAACCTAACTCTGATCAATCTAGAGGTTTTGTGTAACCACACTGATTTGTATTTGTTAGTTACCGCTTATACCTGACAAAGCTTATTTCTATTGTATGAATGTTTTCAAACTTACATTCTAGATTAATGAATTCCTATATAACCAATCGTATTTTGTATCACTAGCAATCTCAAATTAACATATTATATCAATTTTGTGAATATGACGTGATATATTTATATGATGGTTTATTAAATCAGTTTCAATTTTATTAGACTGTTTAACAGTTTATATTCCTGTAGAACATAGAGTCGTTAATACCTTTACATATCTGGGCAGCATCATCGACGAGAAAGGTGGATCCGATGCAGATGAGAGGGCGCGGATTGGCAAAGCGAGGGCTGCATTTCTACACTTGAAAAATATATGCAACTCCAAACAACTTTCAAACAAAACCAAATTCAGAATTTTCAATACAAATGTCAATACAGTTCTACTATATGGAGCGGACACTTGCAGAACTACCAAAGCCATCATCCAGAAGATACAAGTGTTTATTACCAGTCGTCTACACAAAATACTTCGGATTCGTTGGCCAGACATCATCAGCAACAATAATGTACAGTGGGAGAGAATAAACTAGATTCCAGTGGAGAAGGAAATCAGGTAGAAGAGGTGGAAGTGGATAGGACACACCCTGAGAAAAGCACCAAACTGCTTCACGAGACAAGCCCTTATATGGAACCCTCAAGGCAAAAGGAAAAGAGGAAGGCCAATGAATACATTACGCCGAGAAATACAGAAAGATATGAGAGGAATGAACAAACATTGGACAGAACTGTAAAGGGAAGCCCAGGACAGAGTTGGCTGGAGTGAACTGGTGGGCGGCCTGTGCTCCATTGGGGGTAACAGGCGTAAGTTAGTAAGTAAGTAAGTAAGAATATAGAGTCAGTTTTTAGTGAAATTGAAGTTAATGAACAATTTTTTCATGTAGTTAGAAGGTTTATTGATTAGAACAAAAAAAGTACATATTGATTAGTTAATTGAATTAAAATTAACAGAATATTCATAAAACTACTATTGAATCATTTACGAAACTTAAAATAATGTGACTTTTAAAAGTGATGAATTCATTTTAACTTTTATTTTTTGTATTTGTTCTAATTTGATGATCATATGATGAAATAGGTTTGTTTTTTTAATGGAAAAAAGAGATTACAAATAATTGAAACTAAATTTATTTCACTGCCAGTTATTGATAGGCGTCAATTTCACTTGAATATTCAATGCAACTAATTATTGTGTCTTGTGTACAACGCGAGATCTTACCTCAGACTTGTTCACATAATTACTTACGCTTGTTACCCACAATGGAGCATAGGCCGCCCACCAGTTTTCTCCAACCAACTCTGTCCTATGCTTCCCTCTCCAGTTCTGTCCAGTGTTTGTTCATTCCTCTCATATCTTTCTCTATTTCTCAGTGTAATGTGTTCCTTGGCCTTGATAATATCGATTAAATATTAGAAATTAATTTAGCTACTGAATATTAAATAAGTAATATATTTCAATGTACAAAAGAGAATCGGTATCAAATGGTATTGCATGTTTATGAATTTATTCTGATAACTGTTGTAATTTTAAGTCTGGATATCTATTTGTTCTCATTTAGCTAGCATGTAAAGAGGGTATATTTTTTCTCGTCAATTTGAACAGTCAATATTAGGATTCTAATTAAGTTTCAGTGTTCTGTATATATATATATGAATGCGTTTATTTTTAAGCCACAAGATTTCACTTTTTTAAAACTAAATTCCGGTATGATAATGATTGTGTATCATATATTTTTGAAATGTGAACATTATGTCACTAATATATGTACAAGAAAAAAATTAACAATGATATTAAGAGCATCTGACCATTCATTTATAACTAGTTTAAATTATTTGATAATACATTTTTCAAACCATGAATCGATCAATATTAGACCAACATTAGAAACCTGGAAGCACTGAGAGACGGCCGTTTCGTCCTGGTATGGGACTTATCAGCATGGTTTCAAAAAGATATGTGTAACTTAACAATCTTCACAACCCCGTAATGCAGTAGTTAGCTGTGCTCACTAGTGACTAGCTTCGTAAGGAATCTCCTCCGAGTTCTAGTGGAATGATGTGACCAGTGAAGTTCAACCTGTTCGGGTGTAGACAGTGTCTACTGAAGACTGTGTATGAGGTTGCGAAACTCCGTAAATTTGATCAAGTTAGACATTAACACCGTTAGATACCGGGTAAGTGGTCTAACGGTTAGGGCGGTCGCGGGCAATGTCGAAGGTTCTGGGTTCGAGTCCCGCGGGGTGCAGTAGTCGTGGATGCGCACTGCTGATGGGTCCCATGCCAGGACGAAACGGCCGTCCAGTGCTTCCGGGTTTCTAATGGCGGTCTAACATTGATCGTTTCATGGTTTCAAAATTTATTTAAAAACGACTAATTATTGAAGTACAGTGAATGAATGGTCAGATGCTAGCATATAATATATTCACTATGCTGCCTCAGAAGAGTAATATTAGTGATCTTTGAAAAAGTACCGTTGTGGACGTTAGGTCCTTAAGACCTCGCTTGATAAATGCCTCTATTCGGATTTTACATTTCCAAGCAGGGGTTGATCATTTGACCTTGAGATCACATTTTCCACCAAGAAAATCCTTGGCTGTGATTTGCTGCTGTATATTTTAGTGTGCTGTTTTTGTGATTGTCCTAAGGACGTTACTATAATGTATAAATAAATCAGATTTGTACGCCTAATTGCATTGTGCTTACTGGGTGTTTTTAGAATATACTTTCTACACTAATATCAAGTCTTCTCTCTAGCCGTTTCGAGTCAATGGATCACAGTAGCCTACCTAGACGCTGGTTCATTGTCTCGTTAGCATTTATCGACTGAGTTGATTACTCCACTAAATATCAAATAAACAATCAATAGAGACTTGTTACGTCATAAAGTTTATGATAAGAAATGGTTTAATTTGGTCCTGTCTATATAACAGTAGTGTGATGGTTCGTACATTTCAGCAGGCTATCTCTGGATTTCTTATGTTTGAAAAAATACTGACTGAATTTCTAAAAGTTTGTTTCACTGGTCATATAAATAAGTGAGCTTATACAGTAAAGTTTTTAAATCTTTAAGAAAACTTTCGGTTTAAGCAAAGTTTATGATTTATTTTTACTTAACAATTAATTATGACGTTTTAATTGATCAGTTGTTGGATCGGAAGATAATTGTCTTCGATGTTGATCACAATTTGGATTTCTAACCTATTTCTTTGATCTTCTGGTGTAGTTTCCTTTTCTCTGAGCTGGCTGGATGTTTTGGTTGAGAAACTTTCGTTGGTCTTCTGAACAATATCATCAGCATAAACTTTAGGTAAGAGTAAAGCAATCGAAATTCTCCACGTGTATGACTCGTAGCTTGTCCAGTTGTTATCGATCTTGATTGGTTGTTATCCAATTCTTAAACTGTCATCATCTGTCTATTTATTTTGATTGCACCCTAAAACAAAGGTGAAAACAACAACAGGTTAAAGGTCAACGGCAACTAATCAAGATCCAGGTTAGCAGAACAAGCTACAGATCAAACGTGGAGAAATTTGAATACTTCACTTCTTCTATCTGAAGTTTGTACCGCTGATGATGTTGTTGTTCAGTAGAAGAGCAACGAAAGCTTCACAACCAAAAAACATCCAGCTCAGAGAACCAAACACCAGCATCATCACAATCATCCACCTGTGCTACAATTCTTCTCCACCATCTCAAAATCATATGAGCTTGACACGTATTCCAGGATGATCCGTTTATTGGTTCCTGTACTTGATTTCAATTGATGCCTTTTTATGGAAATGCGTCGATAGCCGTTCTTTTGGAAGATGGTCATTAGATATTTTTCCTCATTTTTTTGTGCTTCAAGTGTGATGCGGTGTGTCTTCGCTCTCTCGAACAACGTTTATACGTAGTTGATTTTGTGGATTCTTGGGTTATTGCTTGTGCATCAGTTCTAGTGTTCAATACATCCAGGAATGACAATTTGTTGCTTCATCTCTTTTCCACTGCGAATTTTAATGTCATCAAAGACGTTTTTGATAAGATTCTGGGTGTTCTTCAGTTCTAATGATAACGGATCCAGCGTCTATATAACAAACCCACTTCTTTGAGTCAATTACAGGTAAAATTTTTGTTTTTCTCATGATTCTTTCTACTGTAGCTTACTCTGTTATCGTTGGTAGATCTTCTACATATTTACATTTGTCAGTTATGACGCTCCTCTTCACTGGTTTGTGTTGCTTCTGCGAATTTAGCTTGTGCCTTAGCTTCTTTCTCTGCACTTGTTCAGCTATGTTTGACGGCTGTTTTCTTGTTCTTCCTTTCTTGAATCTTTTCCCGACTATCCACTGAGATCCGATCCTTGTGATGGTTGGTGCCTCTTGTTTTCCAGAACCTCATAACATGTTGAATTTATTGATTCTTTGATCCCTTTCCAGTTGTTTTGTGTTTGGATGGAGCATGGGCAGCCGACCAGCGAATTAGTTTTCTGCGGGATGGGGTCGCTAACCCCATAACGTCCCTTCCCCATATATCCGAATTTGAGACTTAAAGTAACCCTAAAGGGGCTCCCGGTGGAATTAAAATCCCCGGAAAAACCTAATGAAAAGCTTTAATTTCGGTACCTTATGATAGGTGATGTAAAAGTAACTAGTATCACTGCTTCGATTCAGAGACCCATAAGTATTGCTCAAGGATTAAATCTTATCCTTGCAAATAAATCGGATGACACTAGGTCAGTCAGTGGGAATCGGGGTAGTTTCCTAGTTTCCTACAATATATAACGATTTATCGTCCTTTCAAACTTAAATGATCGCTTACAATACCGAAGGTCCTGGGTTAGAATCCCGTGGAGAGCAGGAGTCGTTGATGCGTACTGCTGGTGAGCAGTCCCATACAAGGACGAAACGACAGTCCAGTTCTTCCAGGTTTTTAACGGTAATCTAACAATGATTGATTGATGATTTCAAATAGTTTTAATTACCAGTTCAAAATATAGTCAAACGTCGATTGATATCTTATAAAGCTTTTCTTGTAAACCAACATTCTGAGTTGTGATTATTTTTTATTGGGACACAATCACAGTAGACAAATTCAATCCATGAAAATAAAACGTAAACTATAACATGTAAACTTAGTACTTCAGTTTTAAAAACTATTATCAATAATATAATTCAACTCTGAGAAAAAATTTCCCATTTTAAATCAGAATTTTGCCAAAGAGTTGATATTGCCTTCTTGAAAGAATGAACTTGTTAGGAATTACATTTAAATCTCTGTTTATTCGACCAACTATAAGTTACAAATGGACACATGAGTCATTAGAAACGATTGACCAATCTTATATTGCTTAAAACTTTTATTTGAAACCAACCCCGTAATAGTGAATGTTTTAAGCAACTTAGACTAGTCAACATGCTACCCTGTATCTATCTACATTTCAGACTATCTGACCATCCATAGTAAAGAGTACCTATTATTTTGTAGGAACTGATTCCAATTATTACATTCCTAAATTCTTCATTCAGCTTCACATTTTGAAGACATTACCACAGAGATATTTTGACATTAAGCCAAACTCTTAAATGATAAGGACTTTACAATTTGGAAGGTTCGAAACATAAATCCAAAGTCTCACATAGTGTGTATTAATCTCCCAAAGATTGAAGTCATGAACAACTGACGAGTGTATCGAAAGCCAAAAAAAATATGACTACAGGGTTTCACGTAAAGTAATTCCAACAACTTAACATCAAGACCTACTGCACGGATTATCATATCGGGTTGAAAAATAGTTTGATTGCAACTACTACTGAAAAGTTATTTTGACTAGTCATTCATTATATAGTACTTTGTATCGGTAAAAGTATAATAATAGACTGATGACCTTGAGAGAGCTATCAGCCAATAGGGATTAGTTACTCACTTGTAAAACAATTAACAGTAAAAAGCAATAAAATATCATTGGAATAATAGATTTCATCTAAATGCTCAACTCTTCAAGTCTAATTATTCTTCATAGTAAAAACACGGAGGTTTACATGTTAAAAGTTGAGCTAGTGTAATGAATAAGGGGTTACTATCATACTGAGTTCTTGACACTACTAGCTAAGATCAACTATGATGCAAAAGGTTAGGATAATGTATTTACCCTTTAATGTAGAGCCCTGAGTTTGGTTCTTCAAATTACGATTACAGTTGTAATGCTATGACATTCTTTTGTTTATAAACTAAAGAAACTTGTAGTTAAAATTTGGAAAAGTGTGAATAATATCTATCTACATGAAACACTATTGACGATGTCTTGAATGACAACTTCTCTGACAAATCATTTACCTTGAGAACATTTATGTTCGGCAACTTAGCTTAAGAATTATCTTAAATTTCCATTTATAAACTAGAGACTTTTACTAATTGCAAGCATTTTAAAGACCTCATATACTGATAATCTTTCCTTCATTGATGTTAACATACAAGTTATCTATCGCCTGACTTTAAGTTACGCGCAAAATACTTGAGAAGTTGTCTTAATTCGGAATGATTCACGTAGGGCCATCAGTATATGAGGCTGTTCTCTTTTTTCACTTATTGGACACTCCAATTTATTCTTACTTAATATTACCTTTCTTCTTATCACCTTTCTGCTAAATATGACTTGTTTTTTGCTGCAAAAGCACTAATTAAGGAAAAGTGGTTTGGTGCGAGCTACTTATAAGTAGTATATGACGCGTGTGTAAACGTAATGTCTGGCAGCTTAAGATGGGGGAAGATCAAGAAAGGAAGAGTGGGAACACAATGGAATTTGTATGAAACGCATGAATAGTGACAATGGATTGATGTTTTGCAACAGGAACAGTCCAGTTCGATATGATGAACTGATATTTTGCAAATGAACGATTTACGATATGGTTTTCCGATTTTACTGAGTAACTTTGTAATTTTCATTTAATGCAATTCGGTTGCCCCACCTGTGTTCTCCCTCACTACAGTGATATAAATATATGTCCAGCGTAAAAAAATTCTACTGTTCAGTTAGAACAATATTGATTTGTATAGAAAAATTGTATTTGATTGGGTTTTGCAGTTAAATTTGTTATTGGAAGGCAAGAATAATTCACTAGCTGAGTGACTGATTATAACATTTGTTTTTAAATGTAGTCATACTGTAGTGAACGAGAACACAGGTTAGGGCAACCGAATAGTATTTAATGAAAATTACAGAGTTACTCAGTAAAATAGGTAAACCATATCGAAAACTGTTAATTTGCAAAATATCAATTCATCATATAGAACTGGACTGTTCCTGTTGCAAAACATCAATCCATTGTCACTATTCATGCGTTTCATACAAATTCCATTGTGTTCTTCTAACTCTTCCTTTCTTGACCTTCCCCCATCTTATGCTGCCAAACATTACATTGACACTCACGTCATATACTACTTATAAATAGCGCGCACCACAATACTTTTTTAAAAAGGATACACTTTACATACAGATTAAACTTATTTTTTTGTGAAGAATTCAAAAATGTGTTTTGTTTTTATCATTCGACAAGAATGACTTACTTAAACAATGAACATGTAAATGTTTCCGTTCGAGTACAGTTCTCATTGGTTTAAACATTATTTATTTACTGGTTTTTTAAATAAATAAACACACGTAAAAACAATGAATGTGATATTCGATAAATCTATTGAATGATTCCTTATACTGATGTTGGTTTTTGCAAAAACCAACACTTACATAATAAATAGATGTATGTAGTATATATTTTTCAGAAAATCACTTTGTCAATAAATTACATTGTGCATGCTTTGAAAAAAAAACTTACATCACACACAATTGTGTGTATAAGTAACAATCTCAAGAGAGATTGGGTGAAGAGTCTTTGTATCGATTAGGTGGCATTTTATCATTGATTTTCCTTGTTTATTTGTTGTAATTCTTCGCGTTGATTTCAATTGTACACAACAAACTAATTTATAATTCTTATCAAACAATCTGTAATGAGTATTGTTTAGTTTTAAACAGTTTCAAGTTGACTTTCATTAATGAAAGCTAAGTATTAGCTTCAATTTCACATCTATCGTTGTAAACTATATCGTATATACTGATCCCATCATAGACTGAACATATTCATAGCACAAATTACCGTATGTATGTATGTATGCGCCATTGAGGCATAAATAAGAAAATCAATAAACTGAATTTTAAAACAATCACAACCATGCAGAATGCGATTACAATGGAAATTCGTCGAATTTTCCCAAAATGGTTAGCTAAAATATTGATTGGATTTTATATAGTAATGCCATCTTTATTTGTACGTGCTTCACCTTTTCTATTGAATACATTTGTACATGGAAATTTTGATAATATTGTGTCATTATTAGTGGATCATATCCTGTAAGTTGATTGGTTGGTATTGATTAGTTTTTGTTAGGTCATGTATTCTGTTTGTTTTTCCGATACATTTTTGAAATGATCTGAGGTTGATAGTTTACATTATGAACTGATTGACTGGATGATTGTACAATCAGATGCAACGTAGAACCTCGTACGTAAGTACATCAGTTCATGTTGTCATACCACATCAGCACAGAAATGTAATTGTCAATTCAAATCCAATAGTAGAAGAGGTAGTAAAGGTCTTAGAAGTAGTCGGAGAGGTTAGGATTATAAGATATTATTCAAGAAGTATGATTCAGTGAGATAAGTTTAGAAAGACGAAACTAGAGGTGTTGAAGAATCCAGAAGATTAGGATTTGAGCGAAAACAAATTATAAATGCTCCGGCGCCATTGTGAACGGTTTTGAGCCATGTCATTCAGGGTATCTAACCATCGATTATTATCATCTCACGGACACCAACCAGGTAGTCGACAACCACTAGTCAATGACTTCATGGATTTCTGCCATGTTTCGATTTGGCTGCCCCTAACTTTCTTCCAACCTATTCATACACTACAAATCAACGCTCTTCGAGGTAGTCGGTGGTTAGGCATACGCAACACATGTCCCAACTACCTCAACTGATGAAGTTTCACTACTTCATCTATCGATCTGCCATTCTTACCTAGCACCTGTTTCCTAATAACAGCGTTGCTCACTCGGGTATCCCACAATATACGAGCAATGCTTCGAAGACACCTATGATCGAAAACAAATAACCGACGAATATCTTCTACTCTCACTGGCCATGTTTCACAATCATAAAGTGAAACAGAGCGAATTACTGAACAGTACACTCGTCCTTTAGTCAGCAAACGGATATCTCGCCTACGCCATAAGTGACGCAACTTGGCAAAAGCCAATCGAGCCTTCTGTATCCGTGCTGAGATTTCGTCAGTCACCAGGCCATCGGCACTGATGAGACTCCCAAGATAAGTGAAGCGGTCTACACGTTCGACTACTTCACTCCCTATCAGTAGTTCAGGTGCCGATGCAACCCAATCTTGAAGCAACATTTTGCATTTTGAGGGTGAGATTCGCATCCCGAACATGCTTGCATTGTTGCTTAGGGTAGTCAGAAGACTGCAATTTGTCAGTGTCTTCACCAAGTAGAACATGTTATCGGCATATTCTAAGTCAATAAGCGAGCCGCCTGGACAACTGTACAAAACCAGTAAGAATATGATGACATATGGTTAATTTAATTATGAGACGCTATACTCCTACTACTACTACTACTCCCAAAGAAGACCGTAAATCTTCATGACTTGAGCATTATTCTTTAACGCGGTGTCGAATAACACGAAACATTATTTCAGGGTTTCCACTTGAATACCTTTGACTACACAATATCAAAATATGATACTGATGATGTTTATTAATCCTCCCCTGACTAGTTGATATATTGCAACTTGATCAATAGAATCAAAAGGAGAAAGTTTCCAGTTCAGGTGGATGATTGCGGTGGAATTTCGTTCTCTGAGCTAGATGTTTTGGTTTTGGAGCTCTCATTGTTCTTCTCAACAACATTATTGGTAGAAACGTCAGAACAAACGTCAAAACAAAGGTGCAAACAACGAGAGGCTTAAGGTCAACAACAACCAATCAATTTTGAGGTTAACGGAACAAACTACTGGTGAAACGTGCAGAAATTCGAATATTTCACTGCCTCTATAGGGGAAGTTTGTGCTGATAATGTTAATCAGAAGAACGATGAAAGCTTCATAACTGAAACATCCAGCCTAGAAAACGAAACACCACCAAATAGATTCAAGTTGGTAGCGCTGACAAAAATAGCCGAATTTGAAATGACCTGTTATTCAATAATCCATCAGTATGAGAATGAAGTTGTTTGTTTTTTCCACGAAACATTGAAATTCATGAAGTAGAATAATTCAGAATGTATTGATCTTTTTCTCTTCTAATTTTGAAATCATTGCATTTTTAAGAGTATTGTTTTAATGTCACATATTTTGTCATTGGTGACATTTAACAGGAGTTTTAATAAGATTCAATAAACCTCTCTTGTGTGGTGGACATGTAAGCGAATTGCTAGACTACCTGTTTTTTTGAAATAAATAAGTACGCTTTAAAAGAAAGGAACATTTCTAGAGATTATTTTTCGAATCACTGTAGAAATCAACTTTGGATTATTGTTTAAAAATTGATCTTTAGGAAACTAACTTACTACAGTGCCATTGTACACACATAATCTGTGATATACAAGCAGTTTCTATTAGTTTTAGCAAAAAGGCACTAGTAATTATGCGTTTTATTGTGTTTGTATTGCTGAACTCTTGATTTGTTAGTACAAAACGTTTACTTTCAGGTGATTTTATTGTTGTGGTAGGATTCAGAGAGCATTCTGAGTACCTTGATTGAAAATCATGTGGAAATATTTGCAAAAATAATTTCATAACACCAGTTATGTTAATAGTTAATATTAACTCCGCCTGTAACCGTTCTAGGGTTACTGCAGGCCTCAAGTCCGGATAAAAGAAGAAGGTTGGGCGTAGGGTTAGCGAACCCTTCCCGTAGAAATCTAATTCGCTGAAAAAAGCTAACTAGAAAAATAATTCACTGATCGGTGCTCCATTTGGGATAACAGGCGTAAGTAAGTAAGTAGGCAATAGGTAACATCACTGACTGTTTTTAGTTAAACAACCATTGTAGTAAAACAATGAAATTCGGGAACTTTATATCAATATGTCACAAGATCGTGAGAATAAACAGTTTTCAATGGTTGTTTTACTAAAAGCAGTCTGTGATGTTAACTATAAAGCTCAATAATATGAACAAACCCCTATTTTAGACAGGATTATTCGGAATAATGTAGTTTTACATAACATGATGATAACTAGTTGAAAATATTAGACTTTTGAAAAGATTCAAGTAAACAACAGACGTGACTGAGCTGTAAGTTTTGAGTTCTTCAATCAAACAATCTTTTCTTACTGAATAATAACACATATTCGTCCATATTTCAATGATAAACTTTTAAAAATATCCATGCGTAAAGTTTATCTTGAAATATGGACGAATATGTGTTATTATTCAGTAAGAAAAAGATTGTTGATTGAAGAACTCAAAACTTACAGCTCAGTCACGTCTGTTGTTTACTTGAATCTTTTCAAAAGTCTAATATTTTCAACTAGTTATCATCATGTTATGTAAAACTACATTATTCCGAATAATCCTGTCTAAAATAGGGGTTTGTTCATATTATTGAGCTTTATAGTTAACATCACAGACTGCTTTTAGTAAAACAACCATTGAAAACTGTTTATTCTCACGATCTTGTGACATATTGATATAAAGTTCCCGAATTTCATTGTTTTACTACAATGGTTGTTTAACTAAAAACAGTCAGTGATGTTACCTATTGCCTACTTACTTACTTACGCCTGTTATCCCAAATGGAGCACCGATCAGTGAATTATTTTTCTAGTTAGCTTTTTTCAGCGAATTAGATTTCTACGGGAAGGGTTCGCTAACCCTACGCCCAACCTTCTTCTTTTATCCGGACTTGAGGCCTGCAGTAACCCTAGAACGGTTACAGGCGGAGTTAATATTAACTATTAACATAACTGGTGTTATGAAATTATTTTTGCAAATATTTCCACATGATTTTTCAATCAAGGTACTCAGAATGCTCTCTGAATCCTACCACAACAATAAAATCACCTGAAAGTAAACGTTTTTGTACTAACAAATCAAGAGTTTCAGCAATACAACACACAATAAAACGCATAATTACTAGTGCCTTTTGCTAAAACTAATAGAAACTGCTTGTATATCACAGATTATGTGTGTACAATGGCACTGTAGTAAGTTAGTTTCCTAAAGATCAATTTTTAAACAATAATCCAAAGTTGATTTCTACAGTGATTCCGAAAAATAATCTCTAGAAATGTTCCTTTCTTTTAAAGCGTACTTATTTATTTCAAAAAAACAGGTAGTCTAGCAATTCGCTTACATGTCCACCACACAAGAGAGGTTTATTGAATCTTATTAAAACTCCTGTTAAATGTCACCAATGACAAAATATGTGACATTAAAACAATACTCTTAAAAATGCAATGATTTCAAAATTAGAAGAGAAAAAGATCAATACATTCTGAATTATTCTACTTCATGAATTTCAATGTTTCGTGGAAAAAACAAACAACTTCATTCTCATACTGATGGATTATTGAATAACAGGTCATTTCAAATTCGGCTATTTTTTGTCAGCGCTACCAACTTGAATCTATTTGGTGGTGTTTCGTTTTCTAGGCTGGATGTTTCAGTTATGAAGCTTTCATCGTTCTTCTGATTAACATTATCAGCACAAACTTCCCCTATAGAGGCAGTGAAATATTCGAATTTCTGCACGTTTAACCAGTAGTTTGTTCCGTTAACCTCAAAATTGATTGGTTGTTGTTGACCTTAAGCCTCTCGTTGTTTGCACCTTTGTTTTGACGT
>CALYCR020003417.1:0-30527 GCA_944470395.2 Schistosoma turkestanicum
GCTGAGGAGTCCCATACTAGGACGAAACGGCCGTCCAGTGCTTCCAGGTTTCTAATGGTGGTCTAACAATGATGATTGATTAATGATTTCAAATGTGTAAAAACGCAAACCTCCAAAACTGTGCCCTAATATAATGTAACAGTGCTCACTAGTGACTAGCTTCGTGAGGAAATTCTCGGAGTTCTAGTTGAGAAGACGTGACCAGTGGAGTTCAACCCTGTCGGGTGTAGGCAGTAACTACCAAAGACAAATGGGTGAGGTCGCGCAAAATCCCTAGATCAGTCAGAGTTAGACATTAACACCGTTGGATGCCGGCCCAGTGGTCCGATGGTAAGGCGTTCGCCTACAATGCCAAAGGTCCCGGGTTCGAATCCTGCGAGGAGCAGGAGTCGTGGATGCGCACTGCTGAGGAGTCCCATACTAGGACGAAACGGCCGTCCAGTGCTTCCAGGTTTCTAATGGTGGTCTAACAATGATGATTGATTAATGATTTCAAATGTGTAAAAACGCAAACCTCCAAAACTGTGCCCTAATATAATGTAACAGTGCTCACTAGTGACTAGCTTCGTGAGGAAATTCTCGGAGTTCTAGTTGAGAAGACGTGACCAGTGGAGTTCAACCCTGTCGGGTGTAGGCAGTAACTACCAAAGACAAATGGGTGAGGTCGCGCAAAATCCCTAGATCAGTCAGAGTTAGACATTAACACCGTTGGATGCCGGCCCAGTGGTCCGATGGTAAGGCGTTCGCCTACAATGCCAAAGGTCCCGGGTTCGAATCCTGCGAGGAGCAGGAGTCGTGGATGCGCACTGCTGAGGAGTCCCATACTAGGACGAAACGGCCGTCCAGTGCTTCCAGGTTTCTAATGGTGGTCTAACAATGATGATTGATTAATGATTTCAAATGTGTAAAAACGCAAACCTCCAAAACTGTGCCCTAATATAATGTAACAGTGCTCACTAGTGACTAGCTTCGTGAGGAAATTCTCGGAGTTCTAGTTGAGAAGACGTGACCAGTGGAGTTCAACCCTGTCGGGTGTAGGCAGTAACTACCAAAGACAAATGGGTGAGGTCGCGCAAAATCCCTAGATCAGTCAGAGTTAGACATTAACACCGTTGGATGCCGGCCCAGTGGTCCGATGGTAAGGCGTTCGCCTACAATGCCAAAGGTCCCGGGTTCGAATCCTGCGAGGAGCAGGAGTCGTGGATGCGCACTGCTGAGGAGTCCCATACTAGGACGAAACGGCCGTCCAGTGCTTCCAGGTTTCTAATGGTGGTCTAACAATGATGATTGATTAATGATTTCAAATGTGTAAAAACGCAAACCTCCAAAACTGTGCCCTAATATAATGTAACAGTGCTCACTAGTGACTAGCTTCGTGAGGAAATTCTCGGAGTTCTAGTTGAGAAGACGTGACCAGTGGAGTTCAACCCTGTCGGGTGTAGGCAGTAACTACCAAAGACAAATGGGTGAGGTCGCGCAAAATCCCTAGATCAGTCAGAGTTAGACATTAACACCGTTGGATGCCGGCCCAGTGGTCCGATGGTAAGGCGTTCGCCTACAATGCCAAAGGTCCCGGGTTCGAATCCTGCGAGGAGCAGGAGTCGTGGATGCGCACTGCTGAGGAGTCCCATACTAGGACGAAACGGCCGTCCAGTGCTTCCAGGTTTCTAATGGTGGTCTAACAATGATGATTGATTAATGATTTCAAATGTGTAAAAACGCAAACCTCCAAAACTGTGCCCTAATATAATGTAACAGTGCTCACTAGTGACTAGCTTCGTGAGGAAATTCTCGGAGTTCTAGTTGAGAAGACGTGACCAGTGGAGTTCAACCCTGTCGGGTGTAGGCAGTAACTACCAAAGACAAATGGGTGAGGTCGCGCAAAATCCCTAGATCAGTCAGAGTTAGACATTAACACCGTTGGATGCCGGCCCAGTGGTCCGATGGTAAGGCGTTCGCCTACAATGCCAAAGGTCCCGGGTTCGAATCCTGCGAGGAGCAGGAGTCGTGGATGCGCACTGCTGAGGAGTCCCATACTAGGACGAAACGGCCGTCCAGTGCTTCCAGGTTTCTAATGGTGGTCTAACAATGATGATTGATTAATGATTTCAAATGTGTAAAAACGCAAACCTCCAAAACTGTGCCCTAATATAATGTAACAGTGCTCACTAGTGACTAGCTTCGTGAGGAAATTCTCGGAGTTCTAGTTGAGAAGACGTGACCAGTGGAGTTCAACCCTGTCGGGTGTAGGCAGTAACTACCAAAGACAAATGGTTGAGGTCGCGCAAAATCCCTAGATCAGTCAGAGTTAGACATTAACATCGTTGGATGCCGGCCCAGTGGTCCGATGGTAAGGCGTTCGCCTACAATGCCAAAGGTCCCGGGTTCGAATCCTGCGAGGAGCAGGAGTCGTGGATGCGCACTGCTGAGGAGTCCCATACTAGGACGAAACGGCCGTCCAGTGCTTCCAGGTTTCTAATGGTGGTCTAACAATGATGATTGATTAATGATTTCAAATGTGTAAAAACGCAAACCTCCAAAACTGTGCCCTAATATAATGTAACAGTGCTCACTAGTGACTAGCTTCGTGAGGAAATTCTCGGAGTTCTAGTTGAGAAGACGTGACCAGTGGAGTTCAACCCTGTCGGGTGTAGGCAGTAACTACCAAAGACAAATGGGTGAGGTCGCGCAAAATCCCTAGATCAGTCAGAGTTAGACATTAACACCGTTGGATGCCGGCCCAGTGGTCCGATGGTAAGGCGTTCGCCTACAATGCCAAAGGTCCCGGGTTCGAATCCTGCGAGGAGCAGGAGTCGTGGATGCGCACTGCTGAGGAGTCCCATACTAGGACGAAACGGCCGTCCAGTGCTTCCAGGTTTCTAATGGTGGTCTAACAATGATGATTGATTAATGATTTCAAATGTGTAAAAACGCAAACCTCCAAAACTGTGCCCTAATATAATGTAACAGTGCTCACTAGTGACTAGCTTCGTGAGGAAATTCTCGGAGTTCTAGTTGAGAAGACGTGACCAGTGGAGTTCAACCCTGTCGGGTGTAGGCAGTAACTACCAAAGACAAATGGGTGAGGTCGCGCAAAATCCCTAGACCAGTCAGAGTTAGACATTAACACCGTTGGATGCCGGCCCAGTGGTCCGATGGTAAGGCGTTCGCCTACAATGCCAAAGGTCCCGGGTTCGAATCCTGCGAGGGGCAGGAGTCATGGATGCGCACTGCTGAGGAGTCCCATACTAGGACGAAACGGCCGTCCAGTGCTTCCAGGTTTCTAATGGTGGTCTAACAATGATGATTGATTAATGATTTCAAATGTGTAAAAACGCAAACCTCCAAAACTGTGCCCTAATATAATGTAACAGTGCTCACTAGTGACTAGCTTCGTGAGGAAATTCTCGGAGTTCTAGTTGAGAAGACGTGACCAGTGGAGTTCAACCCTGTCGGGTGTAGGCAGTAACTACCAAAGACAAATGGGTGAGGTCGCGCAAAATCCCTAGATCAGTCAGAGTTAGACATTAACACCGTTGGATGCCGGCCCAGTGGTCCGATGGTAAGGCGTTCGCCTACAATGCCAAAGGTCCCGGGTTCGAATCCTGCGAGGAGCAGGAGTCGTGGATGCGCACTGCTGAGGAGTCCCATACTAGGACGAAACGGCCGTCCAGTGCTTCCAGGTTTCTAATGGTGGTCTAACAATGATGATTGATTAATGATTTCAAATGTGTAAAAACGCAAACCTCCAAAACTGTGCCCTAATATAATGTAACAGTGCTCACTAGTGACTAGCTTCGTGAGGAAATTCTCGGAGTTCTAGTTGAGAAGACGTGACCAGTGGAGTTCAACCCTGTCGGGTGTAGGCAGTAACTACCAAAGACAAATGGGTGAGGTCGCGCAAAATCCCTAGATCAGTCAGAGTTAGACATTAACACCGTTGGATGCCGGCCCAGTGGTCCGATGGTAAGGCGTTCGCCTACAATGCCAAAGGTCCCGGGTTCGAATCCTGCGAGGAGCAGGAGTCGTGGATGCGCACTGCTGAGGAGTCCCATACTAGGACGAAACGGCCGTCCAGTGCTTCCAGGTTTCTAATGGTGGTCTAACAATGATGATTGATTAATGATTTCAAATGTGTAAAAACGCAAACCTCCAAAACTGTGCCCTAATATAATGTAACAGTGCTCACTAGTGACTAGCTTCGTGAGGAAATTCTCGGAGTTCTAGTTGAGAAGACGTGACCAGTGGAGTTCAACCCTGTCGGGTGTAGGCAGTAACTACCAAAGACAAATGGGTGAGGTCGCGCAAAATCCCTAGATCAGTCAGAGTTAGACATTAACACCGTTGGATGCCGGCCCAGTGGTCCGATGGTAAGGCGTTCGCCTACAATGCCAAAGGTCCCGGGTTCGAATCCTGCGAGGAGCAGGAGTCGTGGATGCGCACTGCTGAGGAGTCCCATACTAGGACGAAACGGCCGTCCAGTGCTTCCAGGTTTCTAATGGTGGTCTAACAATGATGATTGATTAATGATTTCAAATGTGTAAAAACGCAAACCTCCAAAACTGTGCCCTAATATAATGTAACAGTGCTCACTAGTGACTAGCTTCGTGAGGAAATTCTCGGAGTTCTAGTTGAGAAGACGTGACCAGTGGAGTTCAACCCTGTCGGGTGTAGGCAGTAACTACCAAAGACAAATGGGTGAGGTCGCGCAAAATCCCTAGATCAGTCAGAGTTAGACATTAACACCGTTGGATGCCGGCCCAGTGGTCCGATGGTAAGGCGTTCGCCTACAATGCCAAAGGTCCCGGGTTCGAATCCTGCGAGGAGCAGGAGTCGTGGATGCGCACTGCTGAGGAGTCCCATACTAGGACGAAACGGCCGTCCAGTGCTTCCAGGTTTCTAATGGTGGTCTAACAATGATGATTGATTAATGATTTCAAATGTGTAAAAACGCAAACCTCCAAAACTGTGCCCTAATATAATGTAACAGTGCTCACTAGTGACTAGCTTCGTGAGGAAATTCTCGGAGTTCTAGTTGAGAAGACGTGACCAGTGGAGTTCAACCCTGTCGGGTGTAGGCAGTAACTACCAAAGACAAATGGGTGAGGTCGCGCAAAATCCCTAGATCAGTCAGAGTTAGACATTAACACCGTTGGATGCCGGCCCAGTGGTCCGATGGTAAGGCGTTCGCCTACAATGCCAAAGGTCCCGGGTTCGAATCCTGCGAGGAGCAGGAGTCGTGGATGCGCACTGCTGAGGAGTCCCATACTAGGACGAAACGGCCGTCCAGTGCTTCCAGGTTTCTAATGGTGGTCTAACAATGATGATTGATTAATGATTTCAAATGTGTAAAAACGCAAACCTCCAAAACTGTGCCCTAATATAATGTAACAGTGCTCACTAGTGACTAGCTTCGTGAGGAAATTCTCGGAGTTCTAGTTGAGAAGACGTGACCAGTGGAGTTCAACCCTGTCGGGTGTAGGCAGTAACTACCAAAGACAAATGGGTGAGGTCGCGCAAAATCCCTAGATCAGTCAGAGTTAGACATTAACACCGTTGGATGCCGGCCCAGTGGTCCGATGGTAAGGCGTTCGCCTACAATGCCAAAGGTCCCGGGTTCGAATCCTGCGAGGAGCAGGAGTCGTGGATGCGCACTGCTGAGGAGTCCCATACTAGGACGAAACGGCCGTCCAGTGCTTCCAGGTTTCTAATGGTGGTCTAACAATGATGATTGATTAATGATTTCAAATGTGTAAAAACGCAAACCTCCAAAACTGTGCCCTAATATAATGTAACAGTGCTCACTAGTGACTAGCTTCGTGAGGAAATTCTCGGAGTTCTAGTTGAGAAGACGTGACCAGTGGAGTTCAACCCTGTCGGGTGTAGGCAGTAACTACCAAAGACAAATGGGTGAGGTCGCGCAAAATCCCTAGATCAGTCAGAGTTAGACATTAACACCGTTGGATGCCGGCCCAGTGGTCCGATGGTAAGGCGTTCGCCTACAATGCCAAAGGTCCCGGGTTCGAATCCTGCGAGGAGCAGGAGTCGTGGATGCGCACTGCTGAGGAGTCCCATACTAGGACGAAACGGCCGTCCAGTGCTTCCAGGTTTCTAATGGTGGTCTAACAATGATGATTGATTAATGATTTCAAATGTGTAGAATAAACAAATCACATATAATCCGAAGAACCACACTGATTATGACTACTTAGTGTAAATTCGTAAAGTTGATTACTGGATATACTTAGGCTACTCTAGCATTTTGCAAGAATTCAATGAGCTGGAATGAAGAAACTATTAGTTAACAAATTTTGTTTGATTAATAAACAAAATAGGTACAAATTCAAACGTCTCACTCACCTTATAAGCATATTTATCAAAACCTAAATTTTCAGAATGAAATTTTGCTTCAATATCCTTTTGTAATTCAACAAATGTTTGTACATTTTTACCACGTAGTTTGGCATTTTTCAATTCTTGTAATGGCCTTACGAAAAAAAACATTGTGTACAATGAATTATAAATTTCCTCTTTGCTTTAAGATAAAGCTGTTTATTATTAATGTAATCGATCAATGAATCCTAGTAATGAAGTGTTTATTTAGAGTTAAACTCAGTAATTATAATGTATTTTTATCAGGTATTAGGATAATTATATTTATAACTTGCGGAGATGAACGTCTTGTTTTCGTGTCTTCTAAAATCTAACATAATCAATAAGAGAGACTATCAATGCCTTACATATGCTCACTCAATTGTATATATTTAGAAATAATATGTATTATATGTATATGACCGAAACCAACGTCAAAAGTAATCATCAGATCGATGTGACGCTTTTTACTCGATGTCAACCAAAACGGAAGATGTTTCAAAATACCTAGATACATTTGTCGATTGATGTATCAAATATAATCAGCTTCTCAGGAACAGTTTACGTCGTAAATACACACTCAGGTAGAGGAACAATGCATTTCCTCACATTTTGTGACCTTACTGTCCTCCAAACAAGGGGCGTTGGATATAATTTTGTTGCTATGAATGTTAAGTCTAAGGCTCGAATTAAACTTCTACTTGCTGACTTCACGAAAGGCATCATCTCTGAACTACAGTTTCTAGTCAATCTTATTTGATCATAGATTTCATTTTCAAGCTATATGTCACCAACTAACAGACTAGTTTATTTTAGGAATTCTGATCGTCATCACTGTCTAATTGATACCGACTGATTAGCAAACTCTATCAAAGAATGTCATACACTGATGATCATGACATTTTGAGTGTACTTCAAAAATGACGCAACTATGGATAAATAGGTGTTGACTCGGATGGCATAATCAATAAATTATGTGAACCCTACTCACACTTTTATTTTGCATTCATTGATCGAACCTGTAAACTTACCTAATAAGATTTAATGTTGCACGTAATAGTAAACCAGCGATGATAATTCGCTTAAATGCTTGTGTAGGCTAAAACGTAACACAGAATAAGCAATGCACTATTAGGATAAAAGTTTTTTGAATACTTTGAATCATAGTATTACGAAGACCGTTGCTATCAGTTACAAAAACAGAGAATGGAATGTAATTCCCTAACTTTTTCTTTCTAATACTACTGGATAATATTTAAACGTAATATGCTCAGAACGTAATTAAAGTAGATCCAAGATATTCGGACTTATAGTCTGTAACCTTATGAAATATCTGAGAAACTGCAATGATCAATTGATGCTAGAAATTGTGTTTTCAGGCGCCACAGTCGATGTGTGTAGACACAGTGAAATCCTACGCAACGCACAGCGGTATAAAATCATCCATCGCCAGGGCGATAAACAAATGTATGGGTCAGGTATTGTTGAGAGAAGCTTCAAGCCAAGCATCCCTCTATCAAAACAGAGATGTATGTAAGCTCTCCGTGTTCGAACATGCTTGTTACGAAAAGGTTGTAGACACTTCAAAGCAATAATGTGTTGGTAATTTTCAGGTTAAGCAATGAGTCTGTTTACAGCTAAACGAAAATCCAGTTGGTTTAACCACCCTTTTAATATCTATTCTGATGGTTTGTTCTTTATCCACAAGTGTCGTATTACAAACAGTTTTGTGGCTGTTAATAAGAGTGAAATAAGTGTTGTAGTTATCAGTTTATATTATGTATCAGTAATAAATAAAATTGATACGTATTATCACGCATCAGCTTATTACAAATAATCAACTAAGGTTCTTGACTTTTATCAAATCTTTTGACGAAAACATAAGGGTACGGTCTAGCTGGATGTTTGTTTCTTCGATATATTGCTGACCATCTGCACCAATAATAAAGATTGAAAAACGAAGATTTCTCACACTCTCAGGTGCTCAATAACTAGACTTAACACCTGTTCGTACATAAGCATCTAAATGTGCTAATATCGTATGCAGTTATCCTGACTTCATTTGCGTGGCAATATGAGAGAATTTCGACCACAGGAGAGCTCATCCCTTTTCTCTCTCAGCTGTGACTGCACAATTGTCGGGAATCTGTACAAGAACAGCACTAATTATTGTGACTCCGTAATCGAAACGTGAGTAAAGTTATCATATCATCCCAATACTGAAGAAAGACAAAACTGAGCACAAAATAACTTGCCTGGATTCTTTTCAGTGAATTTATTCTGATTTTACTTGAAACATCAGTTACATCAAGGTTTTCATTAGATAAATGAGAGGAATCAGAAGACAAAGATGAAGAAAGTGATGTTGTTGACGATGATGATGTCAACATTTTGGCATGCAAATCCGAATGAATTAAACTGGTACGAGATGAAGTAAACGAAGAAAAAGAGGATGGAGAAGAGCGACTATCATCCATATTTTTCTCCCCCATCGGATTGAAATGATGTTCAGCATCAGTTTGTTTATTATCAGTGTCCTTATTATTCATTGCGAATTTCTGAAACATGTCATTTATTATATCAGGTGGATTCCGCATATTTATATGATCAATACATTGATCTGTGAAATCATCTTCTGCATTGAATTCAATGTTCAAGAATTCATCGTTATCAACATACCGATGAACATTATCAGAAATATTGGATTTACGTTCATCATCATCATCTGCTTCCTTTATTTCATATTCCTGTAACAAACGTGATCCAGCACTTTGAACTAAACGTTTTGGTTTATTTAACATTTTCTTCGAAATTGTCAATTGACGTCCACCTTGAATTAGAAAACGTTGTAACTCATAATCCCATGGTGAATTCATTTGAGTATGAGCATATTTATGTGAGTTGACGTTGGTTGATTTGCTTGAAAATACTCGATTTCGAAAATAATTATCCAGTTTTGATTGTTGTAAATCGGCGGCCTCTTTCAAACTAATTCGTTTTCCTTGTAGATTATAAGAGTACATGATTCCTTGTCTTAGAACAAAGAAAAACCAAATATTTAGAGCTTTATAAGCAAATATTTCTCGATAAAATGCTTAAAGAATCTAACACCATCGATAAATGAGATTTTATTCTTTCAGTTTACTTCAACGCAATAATATCATGCTGGTTTGTGAATTGATTATGACCTTCTAAGGTGATAAGTAACAGTGAAACCTCAATTTAGTCTTAAATAAATTAGATTTGTATAAATATCATTAAAATGAAGATAATTATAACGAATTGAAACCGTGAATCGATCATTGTTAGATTGCCATTTGAAACTTGTATGGAGTGCACTGGCTTTTTTTTCTGAAAAATAAATCATCCGTAATGGGCGTACACCTATTGTGTTTCTTGCAAGAATCGAATCTAAGCATTTCGATTAAATTACTGTGTTGGTATTCAACGGTGTCAATATACAACTTCAATCAATCCACAGTATGGCTAGATATCATTAGTTCTCTTTGTTAAGCAAACGCATACACTTGGCAGTGTTGAACTTTTCTGAATACGGTTTCTAGCTTCAGATGCAAGAATGTCCTCAGAAATTTAGTTGTGGATGCTCACTGCTGAATGCCTTCACTTTTGTTATTGCAGGTAATTCCTTGATCCGTTCGCGATCTCAATAAAACTCTAAGATACTAAAAAACCGTTTGATGAAAATGATCAACAAATAAAACTTTGGATAAATAGAGTGCGTCGTTTATTCTGTAAGTGACATCGATACTTAGAAAATTAACAACCTGATATAATTTTTCTATATTCATTCTTATAGGTAGCAATTAGGAAGTATTTGTCAAGTAATGTGAAATCAAGGGTAGTTTTCTCATGACAGAAGACGTTAAAATCTAAAAAGGATTTATTTGCAGAAGACACACACAAGGTATGAAAAGTGTGAACAGATAATTTTCAATTTTTCATTTGAAAGACTAATAGACTATTGATTATCTTCTTGCATCTATCTTTTAGTATTCGAATCCTTCTAAATAACGCATACATTCAAATACTAAATATTCCATTACAGTAATAACCTGTGTCTGACCCTCCGCCTCATACTACATAAATCAGCACAACATACAATTCAAAGATTGATTTAATTTGTGTATTCTGCAAATATGAAGTGGTATGAAGGTGATTCAACTGAAAACGTGTTGATCAAATAATATTATTCTCTCTGATGTTTGTGCTTACAACGTTTGCCAGATAAACAATCAAAGCTTTTCAACCAACAGGTGCAGCTCAAAGAACGAAACTCCAAATCAATCATCGACGTGAGCTGAAAAATTTCTCCACAATCTGGATTGGAATTTGGCTGACGAAAATTGTTTAGGTTCATTGTTCATTGTCCATCACATCTATTAAGAACGAAATAAACAAATGTTGTGGTGGTGGTTATTATTAGTTGTGACAGCAATTGAAAATGATCGTAAATTGTAAGCACTTTAGTGGCAACCTTCAGAACTTAATTGGATAATAAAGATTTGAAGGTCAGGTATACGGATAGAGAATATTCAGACATGAGACACTGCCTTGTCTCACGTAACTAATGGGTGTCCACTGAATAAATGCAATGGCCTTAAGTGTTAACCCGCAGAAATTCAGTTGTGGATGCTCGCTGCTGAATGCCTTAATTTTGTTATTACAGGTAATTACTTGATCTCTTCGGGATCTCAATAAATCTCTAGGATATTTAAAACATTTTGAAAGAAACTGATCAAAAAAAAAATTGGATAAATAGACAATGCGTCGTTTATTCTGTGGGTGACATCAATGCCTAGAAAAACAACATCGTGATATAATATTTATATTCATTCTAATAGGTAGCTAATAGGAAGTATTCGTCAAATAAAACTGTATGAAGACCTCAATTGTTTATAGATATATGGATGCAAGCAATGTTTTTATGTCTATCTGCACATGATTTATCAATAAACGTACGTGATGCTTTTCTCTACAGACAATGAAGAAAGATATTTTCCTTCTTAAAAGTTTATTGTTTCAATCGACCTTGGAATGTAGTAAACAAACATTGTTGTATGATGACCTCAATTGTTTGTAGATATATGGATGATAGCAATGTCTTTATGTCTATCTGCACATGATTTATCGATTAACGTACGTGATGCTTTTCTCTACAGACAATGAAGAAAGATATTTTCCTTCTTAAAAGTTTATTGTTCCAATCGACCTTGGCATGTAGTAAACAAACATTGTTGTATGATGACCTCAATTGTTTGTAGATATATGGATGATAGCAATGTCTTTATGTCTATCTGCACATGATTTATCGATTAACGTACGTGATGCTTTTCTCTACAAACAATGAAGTATTCTCATTTGAAAAAATATTGTCATCTAGTCTACGCTAGATTCGTATCTGATTTATTTACCTGTGTGTTTGTCGGTCACCTGCCGACACAATCTTATGAGCATCTGCACTAGAATAACCAACACCACAATCCACAACGTCATAACACAAGCCTAATATGAAAGAATGAGCTAGTGCATTCAAAGGCAGTATCATGGAGCACATTTCCACGCATAATCAGACTCATCAGACAACAGGGTTTGTTGCCTGTACTGCGAGAGGTATCGCGCCATTTTTACTGTCAATAAATACACGATTAGTCTTGTGAAGAAATCTTGTATATTTGATGTCCGACATTGAAATACAATCACTCCGTTAATCGGTGGTATTCAACGATGTTAGGCGAAGACAGAATCTCATTTCCGTTGATGAATACAAATCTCAGCATTTGAGCTTGTAATCCTCGATTAAATTTTATTACAGTTCATATGGTTAATACTAACCTTTAATACAGAAAAATGTTTTTCTACGACACTGTATATCAGTTTTCTCATGTTATTTCTTAAAGGATGATTATACTGGAATTTCGTCACTGGCTGCTACGTTAATGAGCATTTTACGCAAAAGAGGACGTCGTCAATCTCACATTCGATGATTCGATAATTTAGACATTTCCATTTCTGTCAGTTTGCGTTGGAGCTCTCATGTCCGGATAACATCATCCGATGTGTCGAAAAACTTCATTAATACATTTAGTGCCTCACTTAATATGGTATAGAATTTGAATCTTTATTCAAAATGTATCAATTTGCACCGCAAACACATATATCAAACAACTTATCATCACGTTCAGCTGAATTACAACTGCACAATGTCAGCTTAGTTTGATCAGATTTTTTCTTTACGTAATGATAGAAGATTTTGAAGTTTGAATGACTTACTAGTGTGACTGTTTATGCCTGCATTAGTCTTATCAGTAATAATCATTCTTGATCTATTGCTATGCGCTCATTCGTTGTGTCGCTTTTTCGTCCTTGAGGTTCTCGATGTCAACATTCAAACCTGGGTCTAAATCGCGGAAAAAAATAGAAAGGATTTCTACCTCTGTTAATTTTGTTGTCTGTTCAACATTCGAAATAAATCATTCTTATGAAGAAGTTCGATTAATTCTTCCTTATACAAATGGTCCAATCGACTTTGAAATGCAGTCAACAAATATTGTTGCATGATGACTGTAAATGGATTTTTACCGTAGCCGTTCAAATGGTTTCCAATAAGTGCAATCTGAACGCATATCTCCCGGTGTAATAATAAAAACACAACAATCCTAGGAGAAAACGGTCTATATCAATTAAAAGATGGAAATACAAAGCAATACCTGGAGTTGATGCACTTTCCAGGTCACAATTACTCCGAAGAGTATCCACGGCAAAAGTGGAATAAGTGACGTTAAGTCCAACCGCCACCGTATCAATCCAAAAAAGGCTGTGGTCATATTATAGATCAAATTTAAACAACATATACAGTTCAGAAGCAAACATGAAAACTTCAATATATGTACAAAATATAGAAATAATAACAATATACAATGATAAAATCTCGAATTGGAATCAAATAAAATACCAAAAATGTCAACAGAAAAAGTCCGTCATGTCATAACAAAAATATGTAAACATGGAGGGATTTTCCAAAAAACAAAACTTTCAAAAATGATTCTACAATGACCTCAATCGCTTATAGATATGTGGACGATAACATTGTCTTTCCGTCATTCTGAACACGATTTATCAATAAACGTTCATGACGGTGTTCTCTACACACAATGAAGTATTCTAATTTGGAAAACCTTTTTTAACTGAACTACTTAAGAAGTGTATTTGATATGTTAGCCTGTGTGTTTCTCGGTCACATACCGACACAATCTAATCAGCTTTTGCCGTATAATAACCGACAGCACAATCCAGAAAATCATCTCACGAGCCAAATCCTAAGGTGTGAGCTGGCGGATAAAAAATCCGTTTCTAATTTTTCACTGTTCAGTTTAATCACCATGCACCCATCATTCTTCACTGGCTAATGCAGCCTTCTCTTGAAAATCCTTCATTAGCCATTTTGCCTTTCTGATAGAGGTTATGTTTATAACTGAATAATATCCAAAGCTTGTCATTCATAATCGTCGATATTGCAGAGACTATATAATTTCACAGATTAATTTAACGGTATTTGTGAGTTCTCTGGAATGCTTGATGATATACTGGGTACGTTGTATTATGAGTCGGTTTTTTTCGAATGCCTGGGTTTGAATCTATAGATTGCGAAATCTTTTGCTGGTAAATCAATTTTTTTTTGACACTTCGATGAAATCTGCAAAGATGAATTTCGAAAATGTGTTGATGCATGTTTTTGACAACGTTATAGATGATAATCAGTTTTTGTCAACCATTCCTGTATGGATTCTTCCAATTTTCACCTTATCGAATGGACAGTTTACGTATAAAGTACATCGGATGCTAACATGGCCACCACATTGTGCAGTATTTCTAGACTTGTCGACAGCATGATGACATGGGTGAAAAAATAAATTACAAGTTGAGTAATTGATCAAAGTATCTATGACAGATGAATCCGATGATGGATGAATTCCCAGCTACTAAGTAGTTTTTACTGATAAATGCACTGAGTAAATCAATATTATTGAGTTATTTATTGAAAGTCTAGGGTAAATGCTGGGATCTCCACTACACCTTCAAAACAGTGACAATTCCTGTGAAATAGGATGAAAAAACAAAGACGATGAGAGTTCTCTTTTTTTGCAGTCGCTAGCTTGACCAATCTGTGCGAGATATTGTGAAAAGCTTATTTCAGCAGCCACAATGTTTTACTTACAATGAGCAGATGAAATTTTCAGCAACTGTACTTTTGTTGTGTGCCTGTTTCGAGGTAATCTTAAGTTTCGTAATGAGCTCGTTCAGACTATATTTACTAAATGACGTCTGACGGTCAATAAATCAGAAGATGAATTCGAAGAATCGTATTCGTTTATCGTGGCACACCACAAATAAGGATAGAAGACCGCAGACAGACTAGCAAGCGGATATGCGAATGAGGCAAGTGAATTAATAAGAATAAAATGTTCGTATATATATTCAAAGGAAAATGTCTGAGTCATCGTAGTATTGAAGAAAATTATATTAAAGCGAATAGGATGCATATGCTCGTAGGCGTTACTCAATGCTTAGTCATACCAGCTCATACAAAGCATACAATTATAAAAGCCAATGGTACATACAAGTTGTTGCTAAGCCAATGGCTTGGTTAAAGAAATTAATCGAAAGGGCTTAAGCAAATTAAATGTAAGCAGATGCATATAAATGTGGAGGCACTACACTTTTATTGGCTGTTATTACCATCGAATCAAAAATGAGCTAATATAATTTGAAATAATTTAAACTGGACAAACGGTTGTAATTGAGTGTTTCTTATTTGGACAGGATGAGGTGAGTTTGGAATTCTTTATGTAAATTAATTTATTGCAAAACGTTTTGATTTACTGCGATAAATTTGTCATATGCTTTCTTACTTTACAGAAACTCTGTATCATCTTTCAATTTGATAGAGTTTTCTTTGTTTGTCGTTTTACTTCCATACTTTAATGAGTGTGAACGTTTATGTGCGCAAGTTGGTGACTTCAAACTCAATAAATACGAGAACGTGATTTTCGAAAATGATTCGTTCAGACAAGTAATTAATCCACTACATGCTAATAAACGTACATAGTCGGACAATTATTACTATTCACAGACAATTCTTCGCAACCAACTGAGGCCTGACGTAAAAGGAAGTTTTGTTCATACTGATTTAGACGTCGTGAGTTTTCTGCATTATATAGCTAATGTATTTTTCCGAAATGATCTCCATTATTAGCAAGTAAATTCACTATTCCTAATAAGATATCATGATGAGGATCAGACTTCGGTAATATTGAGTCGATTCGGTAAGTTTTGATTATTTTAAACAAATCTGTTTACTTGATCAACCTATTTTATGACACAAAATGACTCTAACTTCACTGAATTAAACTATTTTTTTGAATAAATCTGACGCAGGTGAAATGATTCTCATCAATACTGACAATAATGTATTTGGCAACGGATTAATTATTCCTTATCCAGACGTAATTGAAAATGTCAGGTGGGAAGTTTTAATAACTGGTATGTTTTTATTATTTAATTTTGCTACACGTATATCATTCATTTTTCGGCCAATTTTACTTCACTTAGAAATAAAGACAATGGAATGCAAATATGTTCTTTGTGTTCATCGTATTTTTCGTTATGTAAATGAAATAATTCACATAAAAATGAATTATTAACTGAAAACAGATTGTGTGGTGCCCAACGAATAATCGTTTGTAATGTTCCTACACTTTACTTACGAAACAGCAACCAAAGAATCTAACTTTTAAGGCACTTAACGAATAACTGATGCAAATCTACTAGATTTACTTTATACTTGAAGACCAGTGAGAACTGAGTGTGTTTACTCAAACTCAAATTTGATACTTACTCATTGCATTTGAAATCGATTTCATTAAGTCATTAAGTAGTAGTATCAATTGTTTGTACATCATGGCATGATCAAAACTTTGTCCACCTGTTCATAATTGTTTGTGGTTTGCAAGTGCAGACAATGTTGTTACTGAGACAAGGATTTAGCAAAGTAATTAAATGAGCTTTCAAAAATCAGATACTTTGCCGGAAACTAATCCTCTACACTTATAAGTAGGAAAGAATTAGATCCAGCGGAATAAGAAATTCTCTTTGAATAATTAATTGCTTCTATTTACGTGACGAAAACATGGCATGACAGATCCGAAGATGATCACGATGGAACTACTGATAATCAACGTGCTTATGGATATGGATTCGAAAAAAGAAGGTTAATTTTTTTAAGTATGAAAATATACCGTAATATGCGTGACTCTAAAAACTGAGTTCCAATAATTTGATTTCAGAGGAAGTATTTGGTGCTCAGTTGTTTCTTGAGAATGATTTCGCCGACGGTGGTAAGTATACGTGAAGTGAAAATTTGATCGCACATGTAATCCGCATACACATACACCTTGATTATGACTGCGCAGAATTCCTCTATTAAACGTCTGTAATTTAATTCGTTTCAAAATGAGAAAAAAAATTAGATGGTTTTTCTTTAGTGAAAAGGATATTATAACAATTCATGAACAGCAAGCCTATTTGCACAGGTCGACAATGATTGAATAGCCTACATGTATAATTGGGATTCGTCGAAACTTAATCCGTCATTGCTTATCTAGATTTGCTATAGTTTCCTTTTAATACGATTCTAGATCAAATAAATGAACCTTACTATTTCGTGGTTATTAAGACTGGATCAGGATTATTTTATTGGTTCATTGTTCATTAATATGTGTACAAGGCGAATAAAAATTAAATAGTTTTCTTTGTAATTCCCTCAATCAGTAATTATACACTATTTCAAATTACTCTACGTCCATAATTGTTCACTGTGATTGATAAAGTGATACACCGCTTGTGAATGATTCCGAGTCAAATGATGTTCAGTTTGGCTAAGTTAAATTAGATGTGGACTTTATAAGATTTTCTCAGGTTATTTTGCAGACGTTACACAATCATCATATTTTGTTATACTGTCCACTGGTTTACATATAAGTAAATTGTCTGAATAAAATAATTTGCGCTACAAAATTTGCAAACAGTTTCAGCAATCATCTTTTTGTGCTTATAAAAATAATGTGTGTCGCAAACTCAATGTTTGTTTTTCAGTTGAAAGCATTGATAATTTAATTCTTTTACGAGAATCTGACTTCAGTTTGAATTATAGGACCAAGCTTAAGCAGGATATTCAAAACAGAACTGTGGTCATGTAATTCAATCTGGAAAGTAGATGATCATTCATACCGTAATCTGAAAAAATTTCTTGTTCAATCACGCTTTTATTCCAAAACCGTTGTTTCAAATTTTCTAGGTACATCACTTTTTCTTAGTTTCATTTATCCAAATGGAAAAATTGTTATCTATTATGAAAACGTAAGCTGCCCAGTTTAATAAAAAAATATTACATTGACTGCCATAGTTAAACTTATTTTTCTACGTTACTGTGCTGTAAAATGCGTAAAATCAAATTTGAATGTTAGAAAGCGGTCTAAGTTCTGCGGTGTGAAATTGAAAACGCTACAGTTGTACCACAAATAAGGTTACTGCTGAGAAAAAGATGATGTCAATTGAACCGACTTACACAATCTAGTACTGACATTTTTAACAGTAGTGATGTCTCTTTTAAATGTTCCTCACTACAGTATTGTTCAGAATTACCTCAGTTTGAGAAACATGTTTACACAGAGCGAAACTGTTAACAATATCTGTAGAACATATGCAATTGTTCGAACCAGATACCTGTGTTCTCTCATGCAAATGTTTATTCTTACAATATACAGTAGACTTTGATTGAATAGAAACATCAGCATAAATAAAATCCTACATGGTCGAGAAGGTTGGTCGGTTTTGATTATCATGAATTGAACCGCACACTGTTAATAAAAAAAGTACGATTCTAAATGGATAAAAGTGAGCAATCTCTCACATTATCATCACTTGTTTATAACTAACATGCCTATGAGATGTGTGGTTTAGTGTTTAATGATCACGATCTTAATTTTGACGTTTTTTTCCAGGTACATTCTGAGAATTCGAACACCAGAAAAAATCCAACTCTTCAAGATAAATATTTGTATAAGCTACTAAACGGTGAGAATAACGTTAACAAATGTTAAACATATTCAACATATTTGTAGAAAATTTAACCTACTCTATTTCCGTGACACCAAACTCTTTTTCCGCAGGTTTAAGTAAGGTAGTGTACTATATCACTTCTTGTAACATACGAGCTAATGCATATAAGTAAATGGACTAATAAAGGAAGTTGCATCTGTATTATTCCGTCGTTTGAGTTGTGAAGTAAAGTTACATTTGTCCCACCAAGCGAAATCACGAACGTACCTCTGACCGTATTTCACCCGTGAAATGAGATCGTATTCGGAAACTCCAGTGAATAACTATGCAATTTGACTGAATAATTAATAAAGTGGTACATCAAATTGGGAAACTCCAAATTATTATTTATGTGATATAGTGAAGATGTTAGATAAAATGAAAAGAAGTCACAGTGTCACAATCATTGATTCTGTAATTCTCACTTTCTTTCAAACACCTGGATGCAGGCGAATAAAAACTGATATTAGTCTGATGGGATATTCAAATGCCTTACTGCCCTAACGTGATCAATCTCAGTATCATGTTAAGTATGAACGGAAGTGTTTAGTATTATCTTAATTTTGTGATTGAATCTGAAATAATGCAGAAATCTTTCAGTCTACCTATAACTATATATTGGCTTAAATGTAGTATTAGGGTTGAGCTTTAATTAAATTAGATTTGAATATGATGTTACCAGTTGTATTGCCTTATTTATATAATGATTATTTAGTCAACCGGTTTCTCTTTTTCCTATCAGATACGTGTAGAGGTGAAGATGTAGCATACAGTCAAATAGAAATTCCTGCATCTTGGGTCGAATCTGGCACGTTGGTTGAGTTTGAACTAAAAACACGTATGTAAACAGTTACATTATCAGTAGTGAACATTGATTGATCATTTTGCATATGGCACTGATTTGACTTTGTCATAATCTGCACCGGAGTTTGCTTCACTTTCATTCGTTGTTAAATAATGATGTGCAAATGATGCAAATTGTTCTGATCTATTTTATCATGACAGTGTTACATATTAATAATAAAGACAAAATGTGATGTAAGAAGTGAACATATGTCATAAATATAGACAGAGAAAAATTAGTGGGGACATGTTTGATCGTGAACAATTTCAAGGCTTCTCCACATAATGGAAAGTGTGCAAACTGGGAAAATATCTAGCGAATGAAATGTCATCAATGTGATCAGTGTTCGAAAACATAAAACTCATTTATTTCATTGTTTTCACAGAATTTTGCGCAATACAACAGTCAATTCAATCATGCGTTGCTGCATCAACATCTAATTTCACATGCTACTGGTGTCCAAAAGCGCTTAAATGTACCAATGGTCAAGACAGATACGCACCAATTTGGAAAGAGAATGTTTGCCATAATAATGTGAGTTTCGTTCAAGCTGAACCAAATGATCACTAAATTCATAATTATTACAAAAAGAAAACAATTTGTTTTGCTACTTTATCTTTCGGCTATGAATGTTTACTAACAAATATTGATTTCTATTGTGATTAAATTTTGAGAGGTGAATCGTATTGTTGTTTCAAAACATTTGGTGACACTGATGTCATAGAGATGAACTTTTATTTCTCTAATTGTATATTAAGATATAAAGATTGTATTGTTTTACTTTTCATAAGGTTTCACAGGTCGAAAATAATGACAATGAACAAAATCTACCTGCAAAATCTGGTCGATACCTCTACATTGTTGTGCCAATAGTTGTTTCAATTTCCATTCTAGTTGTCGTTTGCGTCTTGATATACAGGAGAAAAAAGAATGTAAGTTTGTGACCAAATACCTCACGAAAACCAGGATTAAAATATAACACGTTTTATCGATTTGACATTGTAGAACTATGTGGAAGTGAAAAAAAAATCGGAAAATGACTAGACACTTTTAATCTCATTGCGGAATGTGCAATGAAGAAGGTGCATCACGTACTTGGAATTTTTCATTAGTTGTAAAATGTAAAAGCTTTGAAGAACAATTACATTTGATTATTTGGTAGGCCAGTAAACTGTTTGAGAAATCAAATTGATGGCTGTTCCACCACTTATGTAATTTGATAACTTTTCAACTTTTGAAAATCAACAAAAACGATTTTGTGTCTAAAACTGACGTAAATTGTGTTTCAATCTTAGCGACTACCAATGATATTCCAAAAATATGTATCTGATCATAAGTGACCTACTTGTTTGTTCTTACTTACCTGTTATAATTTGGAACATTTCGTAACAATCATGCAAACAATATTGTCTGGCCATCTAAATACAATCAACATCAATATTTATCTTCAGTGACAGTGGAGAAAACCAACCTAAGTACAGTCAAAGTCAGAACGCTGTCAACTAAGTGACTCATTACTCATTATTGATGTTGTTTTTATTTTTGTTGAACACGTTATTTTTATTCTGCAGCCACACTGACATTGTTATTCCAAGTGAATCGTGATGTGTTTTCATTAATTACAGATTCTGAATATGACGTGGCTCACGGGTGTTTTGAGATGAGCCCATATTATGCTTCTTAATTGTCACACAGAATCATTCAGAGTGTCAATATCTTTCCGGAAGTGTGTCTTCTCATTAAACGTATATTACTTATGCACTAATAAAACAGCAAATGAATGCGAGTGTCAAATAATTACAAAACCATTCAAATTTTTTCACCTTCGTCAGCGACAATTAGACAGTCATTGATTGTTGGAATATTCATTGATTGGTCGAATTTGTTTGCTTATTTTTGAATCCTTTTATGATCACTTTTTTATTTTCAAACCATGTTTTTACATTATTTTGTGAGACCTTATGTCTATTTTCTGTAATCTTCCATAATTATTGTTTATTATTTTGTTCCGACAAACCATGTTTTGTAATAAAATGTTTATGTTTGTTTTCGTTCAGTAAAGTTTGTTTGTGTTCAAAGACCGAATCCGTTATGAAGTGATAGAAATTTGAAGGTAACTTACTGCACTTTAGAATGAAGTATTACGTATGTTTGTACGTATGCTCACCTAGACAATGCAAATCCATATTGTAAAATATTTCGATATGACTTTTGTTAGTATATACGTGAGGGATATCAAAAATTTAAAAACCACGCTTTAATGGTTTTCAACATATACCGAACATATTCCTTTTTCAGTTACTAAGTTACCATTATTCGACTAAATTTATCAAAGCCTTTCAAACTAAAAATATACATGGTTTGCACTGATGAATACTCAAAGTTAGCAGAAAATCAATACGAATCAAATTAATTCAATGATGTGGATTTGTTAAGTGTATGCGATTGACTACAATCACAATATGTTGAACAATTATTAAATTAACGAAAACGTTTTGTAAATAGACAATGAGGTTTTCTTATTCGATAAAATGTGATGAGTAGATGAAACAGATTCTTCTCACATTCCCACTATCGACAATTGCATATATGTGAATCTGCGAAGAATAACCATCGTAAGGAACAAAATTATGCCCTGAATTTAGTTTACGAATGAGCGGCTTCATTAGTTCCATGAAACTCCTAGGTAATCATTTGATAAAAATAAAGAGGTCAAGAAAATGCTCAGGAACGTTTCAGATATTCAGCACTCAATGGAAGCTTTGTACAGGCTCGCAATCCTATTTCACTTTTGAAGAACAATTAATTATGACAATAAAAGGGATTCGTTTTATTCCGTATTACTTCAAGGATAACCATGTTTGTGTGGAGGCGATGAATAAAATCCGAATATTGTTATAGGTGGATGGCTTAAAAACCTACATTAGCGTCAACAGGAAGACAATAGTATGCAAAATAAAAGAGCGAAGAGGATGAAGCGAATAAGCTTAGATATCCAACACTCATTCACCTTATGCAGTGAATAAATGGTGGATACCCTATAAGCGGTAGCGCATGAGGAACGATTTCTCATACATATATATATATATATATATATATATATATATATATATATATATATATATATGAATAAAAACGAACACAAACACAACTTCGAACAGCTATGTGAAAACATACCAAACTTTATATATTCAACCTGGTTGAATGAATCAGCATTGGGCCTCTTATATAAAGGAAAGATTCCAGAGGTGGTTGAGTTTCATTTATTGACGTTTCTTCTATTAGTGGAGCATAAATTGTGCAAATCTTCACAAATAGTCATGTCTGTAAGCCATATTAATTCTGATAATATTGTCATATCTTCTGCTGGTGCTATAAAGTGACATTGAAAACAGCTAAGCAGTATGGAAACTGCGTCTACGGGTTTCAGAAAGATATACAAACAATCTCGTAGTTTGCTCAGTTTCGGCGTGTCACACGAAACTTTTTTCTAGTAAGAGTTAGTATTCCTCCTCATCTGTTTATGTTTTCTCATCTAAATTGTTCATAAATTTCTTTGATTCTCTACGTTCTACAATGCACGGCAAATGAATCGAAGAAAACTAGAGCTGGCTTCAACAACTTCAGTTGTGAGCGAAAAAGAGGGGCTCCTGACTGCAGAAGGATTCAATAGCAGTGACGTGTTTTTCGACATTCCTTAACAAACAGCAACAAAATGAGTAGCCAGAAGGCGACCCACAAACAAATCAAAGCAAACACAATAATCCCTAATCACCTTCAAAATTTCTTAAATTTTACATTTTCAAGGGTGCAGTTCCAGCAAACATATTGAAATACACTAAGATATTGTGTTAAAATATAGTAAGTTGATTAGCTTAACATTTGTATATAAATATTGTGATGGTGCTTTCTTTATCTGAGCTGGTTAGTTTGGTTATGGAGCTTTCATTGTTCTTCTGAACCACATCATCAGCACAAACTTCAGATAGAAGTGAAGCATTCGAATTTCTCCACGTTTGACGTGTAGCTTGTTCTGCTAACGTGGATCTTGATTGGTTTCTGTTGACATTTGACCTGTCGTTGTTTGCAACTATGTTTTGATTGTCGACTACTGAAAACATTTGTAATAAGTGTGGCACAAAAACCAACAGAATCACTTCAAGTTTGTGCTGATGATGTTGTTCAGAAGAACAATGAAAGCTCCACAACCAAAACAACCAGCTCAGAGAACGAAAAACCACCACAATCATCCACCTGAGCTACAATTTTTCTTCACCATCTTATATAAATATTCATGTTTATTGTAGTATAGCCTGATGATGATCTAACCGACAACAATATTGTTCGCTTATATTTGTTGTTGTAAATCTATATGTCTAGCACGACTCAATCCATTCACAAACATTGGAAAATGAGCCCTAGAATGTGAAAGGTTATCTTCAATCATATCTTACCTCTTATCTTAGTTACCAAAGTACAGGCCGATTTGAGACGGGGATGCTGCTGTGATTACAAGCAATCTTCCATGCAGACAGACAATATAAATGGTAGCTTTAAAGTAGAACAAAGCGAAGTGAAGAAGCCCGGCGAGGCAACATCATGTCATGAGTCACGGAGATACATTTACTGCCTGATAAAAAATGCTGGATATGCGATAAGCAGAGTGAGCGTGCAAAATTTTCTCAAATAAACACAATCAAATTATGGATGAATATTGAACACGGTCCAAAATATGTACCAATTTACTTAGATATTGTAAAGTTCATCAGTTTTTTTGAAAGCTTGTACAACCCGGGCGAGGGAGTTTTGTGGGGACACACACAAAAAGATCGGAGTTTCTTCTTAATCGTCATTCTACCAAAACGAGATGGAATTACTGATCATTAAGCCTCATTATAAAACAATACATATTAATCTGAAGCATGCAAGTAAACCATTTTTAAAACTCAAAAGATGCGATGGAAGTTACGCATTTTGAAAATACTCTAATTTATTTCGTTATAATTTCAGGCGATACTGTAATATAATTTACTGACTTATTTAGGTTTCAAAATGCGAATTATGTGTGAAGATATTCAGACGCTTAACCATCTTCACTTCCTGACTAAAATCTTCCACTTATTAAAAATGTCTCATACTTTCCTCAGATTTCACCGAAACGATATACTTGTAAAATTCAAACTTGACTGTAAAATAGCTAGCATATAGAAAAAAGTAAAATTGGGAAAAACGGATTTAGAAAGCACGAAATAAAGGTATGTCTTATTTTAGTTTATTAGACATTACTATTTGAGCGAAATCACAGACACTTTATTACTTGTTCAGTTGATTATCTCATATCCTACGTCTTATGTTAAATGATATCCACACACTGGTAATTTTGCGATGAAAACGAAAACGGCACCTTATTCAATGTCAATAATCTTAAATGAGAATTCATCAAAATTAAGCCACAATTTTAATTGGATACCATTCCTTTTCCTCACCTTATTATCAAGCAAGTTAGTTGCCGTTTTCTAGAGTGACAAGATGAATGAAAGTGAAATTGAAAACCAGTTGCAGGTCTGTACGTTTTCTGTCTTTCGGTATTAATTCAACGTCTTTAAGAATTCGACATTGTCCTTTTTTCACTATATAAATGCAATTACGATAATTACTGTGAAAACATATGGTTACATGACGTCTGTAATAAAGGAACACAATGAAATGAAACAAAATATCATGAAACTTGTGAAAGTATTTTATGACCAAAGAGAAAACGGTTTTTTTCTGAGCTTTAATTCAAAATGACTCAAAAATGATGAGTTATTTCTGCTGTATGTTTTTCTGTATCATTTACTCGTGATATTGTTGACGAAATATTGAAGTCAAACATGAAGAGATCAATTGAGTAATGCCTAAAACGTTCATTGAATATCAGCCATCTAGTTATGTTGGTCGCAAAAGCTGAACGTCAAGTGACTTTCAGCCTTTCTCCAGTTACTGGAGGCTCTAAACATGGATCAAGTAAGATGGTGTTTTATGATATTGCAGACCGATTCATGCGTAGAATATACCCGCTACTGATCATTATCTTGAACCAAATCACCAACGTTGGGCTCAAATATACTTCACCATCAGCATTGGAATAGTCAAATGTTTGTCCACCACATATCTAATAAGAACGGAATCAACGAATATTGTAGTAGTGGTTACTTATTAGTTGTGACAACAAAAGCAAATAATCGGTAATGTAAACACACTAGTGGAAACCGACAGGTCAGTTTTACGGATATTGAATAAATAGTCATGTAACACAGTGCTTTGTATCACGCGAACATGAAGTTTAATGGCATTCAGTGTGAAAACTCATTTTGATTCAAATTCTTTTTGAATTGATGCTTTGGAATTTTTATAAGATTCTTAAATAATTGGAAACAAAAGTCTCTTCGCTGAATCGCTTTCCTGTTTTCTCACTCAGGCTCTTTCGTTATTTGAATTTGCTGCATAAAAATGAATCAATTTGTTTCACACAGCTGAAAATGTTCAATACCGATTCCAAGGATACTAGATTCCACGAAACAGCTTCAAAAGCTTTCAAATTTATATCTTATGTTCAGCATTTGTTTTTACGCTATAAATCAACGTGAATGACATTTATTATTTGTATTTTTTGAGTTTACTTTTAATAACTCTCCCAAGGACGCTGTTTGTACTGTATGTGCTCTGCTTGATTTCATTGTCTATTAGTTTGTTTGCTTGAGAATGCTTCTGAATGACTCAATTCTACCTGATGTGTGTATACTTATAACACTAGATATCCGATCATGCCACAGAGAAGAGTATCGCCATACTGTTATTGATTCGATTGTCGTGCATTTTCTTTGCTTACACCAGATCATGTCTCCATTTTCGCTGGCTTAGCCGTAATCGTTCAGTCAACCGAGAAATAATTTTCTTCTTTGTGTGTTCCATATGAATCTTAACCTAACATTATGGAATTATTGGATGTATTATTTTGGAATAAAGAGAACACATGCTTGGAATGTTGCGACAAGAGAAAAGGAGAAACTATTGGAAATTCATTAAGTGGTGCAAATGAACGGCTCATGCCACGACGTCCGAAATTCTTCGACCAGTTCACTTAGTAAGGACGTGGATTATCATTTTCGAGGAATTTAAAACTGTGAACTGTTAATATTTCAGTCAGTCCCAGGATGCGAAAACTGTCTTAATTCAATTAGTTCGTAAAATGAACTACAAAGAGTATCATTTCCTGAATTTGTTTATAACTTATGGTAAATTCATTCAATCTGAGTCCATACAGTATTACCATTTCAAATAAAAAAGAATCCTTGTACTTTATTGTCAATGTTGGATTAAACTGTAGAGATAAGGGGTATTATATGGCTATTTGTCGTCGACTGCACACCCCGAACATCATTTAGGAGGAATCGAAACTGTACAATAAAGTCCAACCATAACCTTCATGATATTGACGCCCTCTGTCACGAACAGATTCACTGCCAAAGACGTGACCAACAATTTATTTACGTCTCGGCTGATGTGACATATGGCCAAGCCGTATTTACAACTACTCGATCAATGGAAACTAACAACAAGACACAGGTCACTAGCAGTGGAATCGTTTTTGACTGCCGAACTGTAAAACACAGAATATAGGCATTACTTCTTATAAGACAACGAATATACATGTGTAAGGAATGTCAAATGGCACAAATTCTGTTATACGGAATTATCGTCGACTACTTACAACCACCGTCTTCAATCTCGAAATAATTCATGCCTTTAGAACAACAGTAACCCCAAAAAGCGCTACAGGCTGACTTAGAAAAAGCTACATGAAGGTGAAGCAGTGAGTTTACAACAATCAAACAAACTTCAAATGAATAATGAATTCGTATGAAATTTCATTTTATTTCTTGAATATTTCCTTATTTTTCATGAACCATGTTTATCACCGTTACCCAAAATGATGTCCGTTGAGTACGTATGATTTTCAGTGCCAATATCGAACTACTACACACTTTACGTAGAGTCAAAAAAATTAACCATAGAACATTCTGGCATTTTCATTGTAGGCAAACGTGAATGGAATGAATAGCGAGTGTGTAGAATAAACACAGAACGCTCCAGTCACAGTTGCTTTGAGAATTGTAGTTTATTGCCTTCAGCTTTTATGAGGATTGCAGGGGACCAGATAACATGAATCGGTCTTATATATGAAACTGTTACAAATGGACAAATTTTTATTGTTTTTGTCACGTATATAAGCACGTTTTTGACAGATATACTCTTCTGACGGACACAACGCGTGTGTAAAAGGGTTCGAGTGAAAAATGTTTCCTTATAACAATTAGGTAAACAACAGTTATTTT
Source organism: Schistosoma turkestanicum (assembly GCA_944470395.2). NCBI lineage: Eukaryota > Metazoa > Platyhelminthes > Trematoda > Strigeidida > Schistosomatidae > Schistosoma > Schistosoma turkestanicum. The sequence goes on from CALYCR020003417.1 coordinate 27,772, forward strand.
CTCAATTTAGTTTATAGTATTTGATGATAGTATAGGTAGAAAACATGTAATATTCGCAGAGAAACATCAGTTTTACTCATCTCTGTGCAAGAAGTCTATCAATTTTCAGCCTTAAAACTACACGTCTAGCATAAAGTTCATAGATAATCGGATAACACTTTATCTCATGTTGCGTGAGCGTGCGTAATATTGTTTCGCACTCGTTTAAACTGAATTCTACTTAGTTTCAGCATTGCAATCACGTAGTGATTGATTCAAATGTGAGCCAATTTTACAGCCACCTGCGTCAATAAATTAGTGTGAAGTTTTCATTTGATTGTCAATAATCCCCAGTTAGTGACTGATTTATGATTTCTATGTGTAATTTCAAGGCTAGATTGTGATTGATTTCTTTCAGTATGGAAATCTACATCACTGAATATTACATCTACTGATAGATTGAAACGCCGGGTTTTTAATCCAAAACAGAATATTACGTATTATATTTCGAGAGTAGAGAGAAATAATCATAATATATGATTTTTCTTATTACTTTGTGGAAATCATTATTGTTTTTTTCACTTTTCTTGATAAGTTTGCATTTCTTTAGAAAAACGATCCATTGTTATTTCGTATAATTGAAAGATCACAATCTAACAATGAAAGAAATATTATCGTTTAGGTAATTGACCTCATACAAATACTAAATAGAAACTCGTCAGCGGCCTATGCTTCTCTAAGGCTAACGGATGAGGTTAACCAACTCAATAATTAAGTTGATGTAATTGTGAGTAGATATACACGACCAACAAAACCCGAATCAAAAAGTCCATTTCAATTTATCAGTGTCAATAGTCTTTAAGGAATTTTTTCCAATTGCTTTATGTTTGAAATGTTTATTATAACTATTTCTGAAAACGGTTTTACGAGCATTTCTGGGTTTCTCGCTGAATGCCAACCACCATTCCAACTATTACTTCGATGTTTTTTCAACTTTCTCGATATTCGTAATAAGATATATTTCCTCACCCTTCATATCAGCTTCCCTATATTGACCATATTTAAGGCTTCGTAAATCGTTTCGTGGTAATTTGAAATGGTACACCGACTGTGTGTAAATGTCTGTATCAATATTGAGTTTTGCGTTTAAAACAGCGTGTTGACGTTTCAGAATAAATTGATGAGTTGAACAATTAATTACAACTGAGGTATTTATTTCTGTATTTCATTGTTATTCATGCTACAAACATATGATTCAACATATGATTCATAAGTGCTCAGGAAGCCTCTATCGCACTTTCATTATAACACTGTGTTTGGCATTGAATAAAAAAGGAAGAAATATTTTGAATATGATTAGTTAATTAGTTAACCTCTGTTGTCACATTCATTTTTCAATATATTCACACTCATTCCACCTGTTCAGTCATTAAAAAATCATTGGTCTGAAAGCCTATCCTTCGTTATGTTATTGACCATAGATAACGTACGAAACATATGCATTAAATACACATAGTCAAAGCAAAGTTACTGGAATAGATTCTAGTTACCTAGAGCCGATCTGTCGACGTTCATTTTGAGCATGTCATTTGAACATGCATCGCGTATCAAGATAGTTTTTGAAAACCGGTTTTCGCAACTTCGGTATCTTCCTTAAAAATGTGTGAAATCAGTCTCAATCTTACAAGTTTGCTGATTCTCAGTCCTCATGTCAATGCTAAATAAGTTCATTGGATTTAAAATTTGTCCATGTTAAGGAGTCAATTCTCTTGCGCTATACTGTACTTTCTGCTTTCAACCAAGCCTAATACATTTCAGTTTCAAATAAACATTCACTGACGTTACTTTGTACTGTAGAAAATAATCCTTGATTATGTATCAAATAATTTAGGATGAAGTGAAATAGTCAGTGTTTCAATGTAATAAGTCAATTTAAAATAATTAGCATCATCATAACCTATGGAAGTAATTACGCACCATTATTTCTTTCAAAATGATTGTTTAGGAAAAAAAACGATAAAGATGTTTAAATCTTAAGGATGAACGATTATCAAGACTGAATGAACTTGTGTAAAGTTCGATCTCTTTACTCTGCTTTGGTACAGATTTGACATGATGTGAAATAGTCAGTGACGGATGTTTAACCTTGAGTTCTAAAAACTTGTAAAATTGAAAGTCTGACAGTTCAATTCTATGAAAATATCTCAGATGATAAATTAATTTAATGTCAATGGTACAAAGAAATATTTGAATCACACATCTTTCAATATAAACATTGAAGGAACTTCGTGAGATTGTCATTGATTTTCTGTGAATCGATATCAGTTACTGAAGAGTAAGTGGTAGAGCATTTTAGCTAAAGACAAAAACTCAAATATCAAATGAATCAATAACGTAGTGAGATAAACTAAAAAACATGTTGACGGAGAAAATGATTTTCAAGTACCTGGTTACTATTTCCATATGAATTATGAAATTAAATTTGTGAGACTGTTAAAACCTACTTTTGTTTCTATAGTATTAATTTATATTATCTATAAACCACACGTTTAAGCTCGGAAAAAACATGTGCATCAACTTCTTTTTCCGGTAATGCGGCAGATAGATGAATGATGAAATCGACATTGCTTGTATTAGCTCAATTTGAGCAATTATTGTACGTGTTGACGTATACTACAAACAATGAAATATTCGAGATAGAAAAAACTTGCTAAAAATTGAATTATAAGGTGCTACATGACTAGATGAATTGAGCGTTTGTCGGTCTCCTACAAAAA
>CALYCR020003418.1:0-29891 GCA_944470395.2 Schistosoma turkestanicum
GGATCCCAGAAGAAAGTCGCTTGTGCACCGTTCCACTGAACAGGACAGTAAGGCCTCGGAACGTTAAGGACACTTGCCGTTAGCTCTTACTCGTATATGCACACGCTCCCACTGATTGCAGTTCAGGCGACCTGAAAGATATGTTGTATAGAAACCTCGACAAAAATCACCAAAATGTGAAGTGCACTAATATAGATATAATGGCTGTTGATTTTGTTTCTCAAGTAGGTTGACTTGGCAAAAACAAAAGACACCTGATTTATTTTCCGGTTTCGTGACAAATATAGCAGCAATGCGCAGATAACCACCTTTACCCAGCAAACACCATTTTTAAGCAAAAAGGAAAACGTCTTTTGACCCAAGGACCCACAAAGTCAACTCAACGATGGACCCAACTAGATCACACCGTTTTACGCCATCGGTGAGAACGATCTGAAAAAGAATGCCTCACATTCTGGAGCACTTGTTTAAATGCAGAATATTCCCTAGTGCGACCGCCCATTTATTTGCGCTTTACTAACGCAAGAAAAATATCTCAAGGAAACCTTTTGTTGCTCAACTTAGTGACGGTCAATCTAGGAATGTATTTCAGAAACAACTAAATAAACAATCGGACAGCCATGTAGTAAGTGGTGTTCACCTTGAGGTGGCTTGGAATGATATCAATAAGGCTATGTTAACAGCAGTGTTATTTTTTAGTAGGTTTATTTCAGCGGCATATACCGAATCGATGAATTCTCCAAACTTCATCCCGCCTGAGTCTAAGTAACATGAAAGTGGAAGTAAGCTCAGGCGCAGGCTGATTCAATGTTCGAGAATACTCGTGAGTAGTGAAAGTAACGATGATGGAAAAGGCTACGGCGATAGGCGACAGAAAGCAATCATTCATGCTCATCAAGGAAACCAGTATGTGCGGTAAACTATCACCGAAAAAGATGGTCTGAATTTTCATTCACGATACAGGAGGTCAGACCGATTTGCAGAAGACGCTAGGAATAATTTCAATCGATATTCTGCTTCACTTTCGTTTCCCACGATCTCCAGTCATCGTGAAAGGGAGATCGACGTTAGTCCTTTGACTACTTATAAAATTGAATAAAGTATAGTATATGGAAAAATTTGAAAATCAATTGATTTATTTACGTATTTCGCCTCGCAATTCCTTGAATTAACCTGAAGCATGTAAAACATTAAACAAATGCAAAATTTGAATATGCCTAAACATTGTTTAAAACAGATGTAACACCAAATAATTAATCAAATGAAAGAGAATATGTTAGGTTCATTAATAGGTACGCTTGAGGCTATTACGAGGTCACCTTAGTTGATCAACGCAAACTACACAATTACCAGCGTCCATTTAGGCTTCTTTGATTCGAGAACGGCATAGAAGCAGTCTTTATAAGCGTCAAAATTATATTCTACAAACACCCAGCAAAAACAATACAATCAGCCAACTACTGCAAGTGGGCTGAAGCAGGTATCTTAATTATATAAACAATTATCTTTCAGATCAAACCTCAGTTTATTCACTATAGTTTCAATTAAAAACAACTTGATGGAAGCTGCAAGTCTTACTTTTCGTGAATTTCAACTGTCGTTTCTGGCGCTTAACTCGTGATGACAAACATTCGTCAGATGATGTCACGTTCAAGGTGAGGTGCGCCTAGCGGAGCCCAACTGATTAAGGGTTCACCTTTTCCAAATCAAGTGTCTTCTGATGTGTATTGGTTCAGACTCAAATGAGGTTGATTATAGTGGTGATTTCAAACGTAACTCGATGTTAGAGGACATAAAAAGCTAAATTCATATTAGAAGCTTGACGTATCAAGAAAGGGGCGTAATGCCCGTAGTTACTATTATTGGTGTAGAAATACCATAGTTTGAGCTGAGTGACTTTAATAGGTAACTCAATAGAGTTTTAAAAGATTTTAGGGCGATTTGAGACCTCCGTGGCTTCAAGAGTCAGTGATGATAGCCCACGTTCGCTCAATCTGTTACAATCTTATAACGGTCAGGCAGAGAAAGCAAATGAAATTTTGTGATGATGGAATTTTCTCCTGGTTGTAAGAGGTCCAAGGATATTCGAAGTCATTTGCCTAGACAGTCGACTGTAATCGCCTAAGAAACTTCGGAAGATTTTTTAAATCCTGTGAATTCCTATTTTATCGACACGTAGAAACAAACGAACTTAGAAATACCAATGGGTAATTGTGCTATGATCCTAGAAAAGATGAAATTTTAGTAACTGTTGTGGCATATGTGGGCGATTGGACTCAGCCAATGCACGCTCAGTGGTTGACACTGGCTGATAGATTGACTATACAAAAATGAGAGCCGACGTTTCCAAAACCCTCTACGTTTATATCATCTCATGCAAGAATAGCTACAGTTTGCAAATCGCCGAAAACATTGACGTAACGTAGTGAAGAACATTCTTCTGCATTCAGTGCAGTCAAATGGTTTAATAGTAAAAACTTAATGCAGAAGTGTTTCGATGCTCACGCTGTTACCGCATGCATACGATTTTTGCCGTTCACATGTATGAGAAGAAACATCAAACTCTGCTGTGTCATGAATTATCAGCCATAAGCTTGATTGATAAACCTAGTACGTTGAATGGTTGAAAGTTCATCAAATCGCTGAAATTTCAAGTGTGCTTAGGAATGATCATAGTATGGTTAGGAACGAAAAATATGTAAATTGTGTGGCAAGCTCTTTCAGATAATGTATCTGGTTTGAAATTGAGAAGTTCAGAATGTCTGAGGTCGCTCGGGATGAAGTAGAACCAAGCGCCAATGGTTATTGAAACTGTAGCTGGTAATAAAACGACAAAATTCACGAATGCTCTTTTTGAAGTATACCCTTCAGATATGTCTGAACATGCTGTGACTGAAGTAACTGCACTGTTTTATGGATTGATTGTCTAGGTGCAATAAAGACGCTTCAAGAGCCAGTTTAAATCCAAAACATAAGATTTGAGTAAGTCACAATTGCAATATTCACCACAATTATAAATGTGCATGACTACCTAAACAAATATTACCAAACACTATTTCCATCAACACTTGTTCAATAAATCAAATGCACAGCAGAAATATGCTAATTTGTCTCTACTGGATAGATCAGAATCGTTCAACAGATAATATTTGTTTGCTTTAAATACAGATTGTTTCGTATTCACCATCAACATACCAGATCCCAGTCAATGCAAGCTTTGCAATCAAAAGAAGGACATATCAATATAGCAGTCGACATGACTAAGTATCAGCTTAAACAACGGAATTCAGTTTATAGAGAAATATGGAATTTCAGTGAGTAAAGAAGAAACACAAACTATAGTAAAATACAAATACAATCATCACGAAATTGAATCGAACAGATTACCAAAATCTACAACTGCAGGAATTCAATGAGGTCATATGACAAATGTATTCATGTAGGGATTCTCACAAACAAACCTTCCAGAAATGGATCTTTCACCTGAAATGATAATGTTGTTTGCTCGATATTTAAAATATGATCAGTATCTAAATGAAACCATGTGACCTTTAATTGATGTACACCAACAATCATAATTCCCGCTGAATACGATGTCAACTGTGTTTATTTCATAATAATTGGAATAACACGTTTCAATATTGAACTGTTTTATATTGTGAAAAATCATATTATGTAAAGAGTAAAGGAACATTGTTAAAATGTTGTTACGCGACATTTTATTACTCTGTATAATAAAGTTATACAATGTTTTTTTTCTATGGGATTACATTTATTTATGTGTATTTGCCGAATGAATAGGTTTGTGAAATTTTTCGAAGGTTCATGAAATACATGTAATTTTATATAGAAAATGTCATTCAAACATTTAAGAAAAAACTTTACCACAAAAGATGTCAATATTATTTGATTATAACGTGAACGGAGCACAAATTACAATCATGAGCATTCATTCTATTTCATAGTTTATTATCATCTACTGACATCACATATGAGTAGTAGAATACAATACCAAATCAGTCCATATTCTTAACTTCGTAATTTTGAGAGACTCAGAAATAAAAAGAGTAATCAGTGCACGTGTTCATATGCTAAATAATGTGAAAAATTAGCGATTACAGGCTTGTGAATTTTCATACATTACCCCAAACGGACTATAGGCCGCCGTCTGTAACTGTTCAACTTACTATTGAGCAGACTGAAGCAGGGGCGGAAGATTTTATTATGGAAATTTACACTCTGAGTCAATTAAAACGAAAACACTACATTGAACAATTTATTTGCACAATGTCTTTGAGTATTGAGTATTGCTGTTGTTGCTTCCTTCCCTCCCTGTTGGTACTACACTTACTTCTTTCTTTTGCTCCATTTGTTTTCCATTTTCCGCTTCTGACCATGAAACGCCTTTCACGTCCGTTCTTATACTACTTATATCGCTCTTATAAATAGCACTTACTTATAGTTGGTATCCCAGTCCAGTTCCGTCACATTTTTATTCATTTTTCTCATGTCAACTACCAATTCTCAGCATTATGTGTTCTATGGTTTTCCTTTTCTCATTTAATTGGAATTTTCTAAGTGATGGCTTGTCTTATGACAGTTTGATGTTTTCCAAATTTTATGTCCGACCAGCTTCCAGTCGTCGCCAAGGTCAACCATCTACAGAAATAGAGTGGGCGGTGTGTCAAGGTTTTATGAGTCCTCCTGTAAGCTCAGAGACAACAGGTAATAAATACTCTTGTAGTAAGAATGTTGACATTGGTAGATCCTCAAGTAAAACTATATTGACATTCATATTGAAAACTGTCTACCTGGATTTGGTTGAGGGTTGTTTTGAGTTGCAGATGTTGTTCCATTGAGAAATGCAAACAATGATTTGTCCATCAGAGCCTGCACATCCGCATCATGGTTCACCTTGCCCGTCGATGATGCTGAACAGATATGCATAAGAGTTTACATTATTTATAGTTTCTCCATCACGTCTTGTTTGTTTGTTGCATCTTGTGTTGTATCGAAAAATCTTGCTTTTGCGTTTGCTTGTGCTGAGAACTCTTGTTGCTGAAGCTCCAACTACATTGTTAGTCTTCTCTTACATTTGTTGTTGCGTGTCAGCACAGCAATAGTCAGCACAATCGCAAAGTTCAGATCATCCGCTTAGTTATACAGCCCGAAAGAAATCATCAAACGTAGTGCAAATTGTTTTAAATGATTGTTCATTGTACTAGCTGAAAAAGACAGTTAGTTGAGGGTAATCAGTTAGAGAATAAAAAATCACTTGAAAGATATGATGCAATCAACATTAGAATTTCACTGTTGATTGATGACCTTTGAAAAATTTTGTCTGTTAAACGAATTTCCAATGACACAGAAAAATTACTTAAGAACTCACAGTGTGGAATTTGATGCACTAGGAATGAATGATCATTGACTGGATAGATCTGGCAAAAAATAACCAATACAGTGAATGTTGGAGAATGCTGGTCGACACAATAGGCCCACATACCTAAGTAGATATTGCTAAAATCCTTTATTCCCATTGATTATAGTCGTTTAATCATATATATTCCCATTTTGTATTTATCTCTTGCATCAATCCTATCAATATCATTCAATGTCTGTTATACTTGCAAGAACGTTTCAAAATGGTGGAAAGCCACAGGAATACAGATAATTTAATAGACATCGAGGTGCGATACGTTATATGTTGACCCCTCTTGTTCCCCTTTACCTTGGGTTGATCCTTTAGTTTACATACGCGTTTATCGTACCAGAACACTACCGATGGGCGCTAGACTAATTATTTATGCTAAGATGCTTGCGACTCTGATAAAGTATATTTCAAATCTCCGTAAAGTTACTCAGATTACTTAGAAGATAAGATCCTTATTAAGGCGTTCTGTATACAGTGAGGTAAAGTTAACAACTGAATGAACGTGACATAGACAGGTTGGTCCAGTGGAGTCTCAAATGATTATTTGTGGCCACAATGTGATCAAAATGGATCTGATGACATAGTGGGTAAAAATCAAGATAAATAAGATCTCACCTTTGTTTTCTATTTATGGAATTTTCGAGACGTATTGAAGGTGATTAAGTTCAAGAATGGCTCAATAAAAAGCTTCAAAGAGTACAACGCAATGTGTAAGACGACGAATTTAAGTTAAGATTGACCTCTGAAAAAAGATGACCCTGGCCATTTAATTATTGAGAAAAGCTAGCAAATCCTCAAAATGGTTGTGTGAGTCAGTAATTTTGAATCTTACAGTATAAACGAAAATCAGCAAGAAAGATATCCACTAAAGACAAATGTTGCTTCTACTCAGAAAACAAATGAACTACTGCAAAATTTACTGCAACTCACTGAATCTAGTATAAAGTTGCGTGCTGATAGTTATATAAATACGTTATCTCATTGTTTGTTACTTTTACAGTTCTATGGAGTAAAAGCACGATCATCACAGGATAAAGAGGAAGATCCGAAGTTTACTAAAATGGAAGAAAAAAATTCTCGAACGTCTGCACCAACTCTTGCAAATCAAGTGCTATTGGATATTAAATGTTCGTAAGCACTTGAGCAGTGACATCAGCATCAATTGTCGAGATGTATATTATGCATCCTTGTTCCAACAGTACTAGAAAAAATATTGTTTTTTCTCACCTGAACACTTTATCTATCTCAGTGTTTGTACTTGTGAATATCACCAGACAAGATAATGACATCTGTAATTTACTATGTGGCAACGCACTTCACATCTTCCAAAGGACGCATTATTTTGATGTGTCCATATGAACTACGTTATTAGTTGTTTTTTATTAATCTTATTACTACAAACTAAAATCATGTATATCTTGCAACCCTGTGATGATAATATTGATCGTATGCGATAATCACTTGACCTGCTCTACTGACAGGAAACTAAATACAATGTGGTTCCCAAAATTTGTTCAACCACGTCTAAGTAGATGATTCTGAAATGTTTTTGACCGTTATACAGGTTTTCGAATCGTTTTGGAACGTTTACTTGATGATAGCACTGTACTGATTACAAGTAAAAATATATTCGGGTCATATGTTCATCATCAGATAAGTTAGAAGTAAATAGGTTTGCCTAGGTTAAAAAAGGTTTTCACTTTAGCATGTTAATAGTTTTAAATTTATACATGGTTGTCAACTGGTTAATGTTAGCTCACATAAAATTTGGATTCTAAAACTTTATTGTTATCGATTATTATTATGCAATTCTCCATAATTTTTTGATTATTATTGTGTTTTTTGAAGTTTTTGTGATAAAAGCAAATTTTTTTGTGGCTTGAAATAAAGTAGTTAGATATGATACCGCTTAACTCAGAAATTCTTTCGCAGTGGTTGTTTCAGGTTCTTAAAACTGTCGTTAACTAATTTCCGTTCATTGACTAGGTTATGGATCATTTCATTGGAAGTGTAATGCAGAAAAATAATTGAAAAAACGAGTCTCAAGAATAAGAAGAGATGGAGGGCAATCTCATAACCATTGATTACCTGCCCTGTTCTTCAGCAAGTAAAGGTTGAAATAAAAAAAAATTGTTACTACATGAAGCCATCAATCAATATCCAACGAAAGAGATGTGTAGAAGTAAGGCACAAACCGTATGACCTTGAACAAGATGAAAGTAAACAGCAGTTTGAAAGCCGATAAACAAAAATATCTGGAAGATCATGTTACGGCAGAGAGTGAAAAATGAGACAACTAAATGAAAAAAACCAAGGACCTTGCTGATTAATGTATACAAACAAAGTGAAAGTGAAATATCAGAAGGACGTTGTCGAATATATGGTGGTTTTTATTAGCAAAGACAATGAACACTAATTCGAAACAATCACATGATATCAACTCGTGAACCAGTAACAATGAAGAAAGGATCTTCCAGATAAAGCAATATATTTTAATATTGTGATGAGTGATGCAGTGGTGTGTTATGCAAAGAATGGGTGGCACAACTGCCGGATATGAGTTCATGCTCCTTTTACCGATGAAACTGACTTCATTTCCAGTTTTCAATAAAGGCTGTAGAGTCGATCGCCCTCATGTCTATTTTTTATATGTGAAGACTGATGGATGAATCTGCTTCAGAGTGCATGTCAGCATTTCCCCTGTACTAGATGGCCATATGATCGAAGATAAAATTAACGTTTCAACTGTAATCATCACTGGTAATGAGTTTATTTAGGTGGAAATATTCTACCACACATTTCGGACTGCGTTATGCAAAAAGTTATTTAATATCCTGCACTTTATATATGAACCAGATGCTTACAAATCCACGCATCCTTGATTTTTATGCCAATTTCTTAACAGCACCATCTTTGTCCATATTGATGTAATTTTATTGGGTTTTATCTGACTAAAATGTGTTTCAGCTGCATACTTTTACTTTGTGGACTGAAAGCAGTTGAATAGATTACGTTTAGTACTGTGCAACGATTCACATAATATAATGAGCGGTCTCAGGATCGTCCTGCTGCGAACGTTGAAACAACTGAAACGCTTAAACATTAGGATTGTTAGCCGTCTCGACAGCTCATATTTATTTCTACTTCTGTACTTAGTCTCATATTCTGATCAAACAGGCTGAAGTTTGGCACGGATATTGATTCAAGATTGAGTTATATTCAATGAATTTCTAATGGTTTTTTCGTTTCGGAGCAGAAGCAAAACTTGCTTTCGCCTAATGCGTGCAGATATAATTCTGAAGTTTGATTGTCATCTTTCTGATGAGGCTTGTGAATGCTGAAACTTTTAGGTAGTTTCAAAATAATTTGGTTATTTGAGTTATATTGAGGCCTCAATCGTCTCTTTCTTAAAAGCACTCCCAAATTGGATGCATCAACAAACACTTCTTGAGGTACTCCATGATTTGATACTTCCTGGTGCGATTTTGCAGAACTGAACGTTAATCTCTAATCAACGTCCGTCATATTTCTACTGCTGCTCGAATATTTCTCCAAGAACGTTTAAAAACGCGCAAATATTTTTCAATATCTGGCTTGAATATATCGATGTTGAAGTCTTTTTAATTCAAGCAAATCGACATGGAATCAATCCATCTTCAAGCAGCAAGTCGTCATGTATTACTACGCACATAATGACAAGTCAACCTTGCTGACAACTTTCGAGTGACTGTAAAAATGTTATCACGTTAACTTCATAACTACTACTCATCATCAATTCACACGTACATGGATAAATTTAGGTTCATGGTGTATAGGGACTGACGATATGGACCATTCAAATAAGTAAATAATAGAATAATTCAGAAAACGACGAACATTGTTTTCATTGATGTTTTATCTGACGTCTACATTCTCTCGTTCATTCAATGATTTCAAAGAAATAATAAAGTAGTTCATCTTTTAATGAGATAGATATACTGATGGGTAGTCAGATAGATAGATAGAGAGATTGACAGGTATGTTTCTAGACAGAAAGATTTATGAGTAGTTGGTGGCCTATGAATCACATTAGTAGACACAAGTCGATTGATAACGGCTGACAGCAGTGCATAATTCAACGACTTCCAACTAAGTGTCTGAATCCTAGAATATGTCTACGAATATATAACTATCAAAATGCGGTAGAATGTGATGGAAATAAGTGCGGAAATAGCTGTTTTTATTCTCACGTAATCCACAAAATTACTAATCACGATATGCTATATCTAAAATTACTGCAATTTCATTCAAAGATGGAGTTCATGATTTTATCCAGTCTAAGTATTTCAACCATGATAACTTTGGCGTTCAGTGCGATATCAGCAACAAACAACAATTGTGGCTGTTACGAAAAGGATCGTTGCATGTAAGTGATTGATACTGATTGAAAATTCACCAATCTACTCGACAGATTCAACTTAACTGAATGGGAGCAGCCACTTGGCAAATCTGATCTAGTGCTAACGTAAGTTATGGAAGTTGTAAAAAGTGGTTTTATTATTTCGTGAATAACAATTGTTGATCATTTCCTGATCTGACCGATCAATTATGATTATCTATTTATTAAACTATGCCTCAACGAAATCACAGGTACGTAATATCGAATCATGATGACAGTCACTCACCGATGCCTCGAATTGTTCAATAAAATGTTTATCTTTCGAACATATCTACATAAAAATATCGCTCACCTGAATAGCTGACCAGATTTTGCACATGCATTTTAGAAGGAACTGCGAATGACTTATACGAAGCCCAATGTATTCTTTGATTTCATTTGTTAAACATTTTATTCTCACATTTCAGAAGAACCTTTTTAATATTGTCACTCATTATAATATTCATCCGAGCAATACATACCGCATCTAAAAGTAACACCATCATCATCATTTTAACCGTATGTCAAACATAATTTCTTAAAATGTTTAAGGTTTTGTTATTATTTCTATTGAGTTTTTTGAAATTTCGTAACCATTTGATCTTTGTCATGATTTACTTTTATATGCAGTAATGTTGATATGTTTATGTAAGAATATAAATTGAAAAAATCGACTTAAGGGTCAGGGATATCTGGGAAAATGATGATGCGCAAATGAAGATGACAAGATCGTGAACTATGGATGACTATATGTACAGATAGAAATCTTTGTTGGAATTAGTGTTTGCTACGCAGTTTTGATATTCTTTGTGTTGCGAAACACGAGAAAGTATTTTATTTGCATTTTTTTGCTGCCCGCGATTTGTAATTCATCATCTGATGCTCTAGGTAGAATTCATGTTCAAATGATAAGATGGCGTTGTACCTTTTTGTTTTTAAAATTTTCGAATGGTATATTCCTTACATGAATTTGGAGATGCAACATTCACATTTACATTTGCAATTCAGCAGGTTCGCTGACAAACAATCTTTCCATTTCCATACGCTAAACCAGAATGAGCAACAGACCACATACATTTCATTGCATGAAGAAATTATCTCAAAGGATCAAAAGTGAGATCAATCGTTGACCACTAATTGTTTAGTAATGTTTCTCGTTGTGTACGGATTCAGCAGAGCACATACTAGCAACTAATACATATCTTGTTTACTTTTCAGCTGATTTTGATGACTATCGGTGTTGGTTTATTGACTATATGTGGTGAGTGGTATGGAGAGATCATTGCGGCAATTGTGCCACTGGTAGTATTGATCTTGGCTTTTATACTGGGCGAAAGAATGAAAGGTGTAGCAGGAAAATGGAGGAAACTATTATTTTCAATTTGCTCTGCATTGGTTACAGTTGGAATAATCTGCAGCATTTTATGTATCATGTGCAAGGATACATGTAATGTAAGTGGTCTTTAACTATAAACTCCAACGTATCAAAAGTGCTGACTGATTTGATGATATAGAATAATATATGGATCTTCACTTACTAACTAACTCTAATAACTTGTACACAACAATTAAAGTGGATATATGATTTATTATTCTCTTACATTTAAACATGTGAACGAACTATTTTTTTAAGTATTTTGCGCACACAACTCCGTTTGAAGATTTATAAAAACCGAACTTATAGACACGAGCAACTCTTTCATTGTATGAACAAACACCGTCGAATATGTTACATTCGCTTTGTTGCTGCCATTACGTTAACAATGCTTTTAGGAGCACTAATCGTGCCCACAGTAAACACACGGAGAATGTACTGTCGAAAGAAAAGAAGTCCATGAATTCTTTTTAAACTAATTATCATCTACAAGAAGTGGGGTCGCATAATATGCACATTGTGAATTTTGAATGAATTGAACTTGACAAAATGGATTGGTATCATATCATACCAGCAAGCATATTTTTGAATAAATGGTGTTTTAAAAATGCGAACTAAATACTCACATGATGATTTATTAAGAAATATTTTCTTTCCGTTTAATCTAGATTGGAATTCGTCCTCCGCCGGACAATAACTGGTGCGATAAAATTTATTCTGTAAGTTTCTGCTGAAGGATTGAATTTTGATATATATATATATATATATATATATATATATATATATATATATATATATATACTAAACTATACTATATACATATATAAATAAATAAATATATATATATATATGTATATAGTATATCGCTCTCTCTAAAAATTGTTATTCGTCAAATATCATAGTTAAAACTGCTCTGTAATGGTTCAAGGTTAAATCGTCTGCCCCATTTTGAATTCGAGTGCATATGATGTTACTTCTCCTGAATGTGATTACTGATTTGACGTTGTAGATTATTTAGGAATGCCACCTAAACACTGAACGTTATGAAATAAAGGCAACCATAAATACATGGTTAATATATCTGTAATGTGTACATACTCAAAACAAATTTATGTTTGGTCATTTATCAATGGTTGACAGTGCGGGAACTTTATTCAGAACATTTTCTAGTTTTTCGGCACACAACAACATTTTCGGATTCACGATAAACAACGGACAAGTCAGAAGATAACATTTCTTTTACTGAAAAATCATAGAGAATGATGTTCAATCTGCTCTTGTGCTGTCGTCTTTTGTTGATTTATTCAACCACGCACATCAGTCAGCATATCTGTGAATATTTATTGCTTATGGAATGCAAATGTAATATTCACATATAGATTTATGATCGGTTTTCTTCTTACTCTGTAATTAAGTTTGAATTCGCAGTTTTGTCGGCTATTTGTTGGTGCGAAGCAATGTTTTCCGTAAGTGAACAAAATTTCGATATGTTTACGTTTAGGATGTGAGATTATCAGAACTTGCCTGATAAATATCTTTATTTTGGATTTATTTCATGCACCAATCAGTTTTACTTAAGATTAGATTTCCATCAGAAAAATCGGCCGTTGTGGTTTGTTACTGAGTCATTTTGGCGTCCTATTATTGTGACTTTCCCAAAGACGTCTTTATCGAGTATTAATGAACGCACTTTGAGTGCTTGGATTCATGGTGTGCTGGTTGAGCGTTTGTTAAACAAAATTTTGCACAATATGTCAAGACTCGTTGCTGATACCTTTTGGTCAGCGGATCCATTAGCCTCAGGTTTTGTTCTCGTTATTCGACTAAAGTGAACCCGTCATAGTTTACGCATGCCTAGAGACCAGCCTAACAGTTTGTATATAAACACATATGTAAATCAATTCATCATTAAACGCGATCTCGTCTCAGATGATCAAAAAAAATCACCGACTTGTTTATTTGATGTCACTGATTGTACACATAAATTGCACATAAACATGACATGTTTAATTTCTTTATTGATTGTCAAAATAACCATGATTGTTTTGACAATTACAGGCGATTGCATTGACAGCATACTATCTGTTGAAAAACATAAAAGATTTCTCTGCTTTTCATATGACTTTTATATGCGCATTTGAATATCTGCTATTGGCGATTATTTCGAAATTACACGTCAATTATTTCTTTCATTGTTGCCCTCAAGGATAGTGACTATTAATTTTTCGCTTCCATAAAATAATATGTTAAACGTAAACGTGTTTTGTATTGTTTGTGGAAAATAATTCAAACGTAATCGCTGTCACTTGAAATCGAACTAACCACTACCTTCAATTTCTAGATTATTTTAGGACTACTCTTCAAATAAAGGAAATCACAAGGAACAGTCCATGTTTTTTCATACACATATGTACACGAATGTTGTATTTCTATATGTGACTTGCATGAGACTCAATGTGTTTAGGTGGTATATGAAGGTATACTTGAACTGCACATGTCGACTGGGAAGACGTTATTCAAGCAACAATGCATAAAAAAGCCAGACCTATAAAAAATACACTTTTGTACACTGATTCGTTCGAGCAGTTGTCAATTACAAATGTAGCAGTAGCTATGATTGAAAAGCGACGTTAATCACATGGAAGTTGTTGAACTGCAGACAACTTCTTAACAATCACTGACCGTCGATATGACTATCTTCAATTCATGTTGGTCTAAATTGTAGCAGACTCACTTTACAACAAGCCTGGTTCAATGATTCACATCACTATTTCCTCTGCTCAAGAAAAGGCTTTAAAAAAGATCGTAAACGAAGAGCCTTACTAATTGATTGCTGATGATCTAACGTCCTCTAAAAATATATAGAAGGTGCTTAATAAAGCATAGTAAATTTAGATTAGGTGCAATGACGACGACAGTAAATGCTTATGCTGTGAGAATCCATGCAATATTAATAAAGACTTTAATACCACGTTCGGAAGTTCCGTAAGCATTTGACCTTCAGCTTTTCTACACTTCGCACAGCTCGTTCCGATTACTTCTACCGCCTAATCTAGTATTTATGAAACATTAAAATTTTTATGCTACAAATCACTGAACTGTGGAAACACTGAACAATCTGGAATCGGCTACTTCAACGTGTCTAGTGTCATCCTACAGATCTATAATTGTCAATAGCGAATGAAACAGCGTCTGTTTCAACCCAGAGACTGTGTTATTATGTGGTTGATCGTAAACTTTATGTTAAGGTTCCAACTAACAGATATGAAATTTCAGTGAAGTGCAATGATAGAAGATAGTCATGCGCATTTTCTGAACAGAAATCCTGAATGAAAACATTTTACGTAGTATCAGATAAATAAAAGGGAAGATCATAAGCATTGTAAATTTGGAGTGGGAAATCATATGAGAAGCTTCAGGCAGTAATAATTATAGACATTTTTACTAGTCATTAATTGCTATACATATTTTGAATTGAGAAACTCCACGGCCGAATATGTGCAACTGATCGTCAGTAAAACCCGTGACTGTCTTCTCTATTACGTCATCTGAACTTCAGTTCTGTTTGAGCGGGCAATGATTGTCTGTAGACACCTCCGAAAGAATCTCAGCTTCATGTCACTCATGTTAGTACGATTGAAACGTAAAGATACTTCATGAATTACGTTTATTTCCTGAATTATGTTATATAACGCCAGCTAATCTAAGTTTATTTGTTTTTGAATGGTTCAATTAGCTCAAATTAACTGATGCACCCACGTTTCAAACTCACATGATCGTGCAGCTTGTAGGAGAAATCAAATGACGCAGTTTTCACTTTTTTTTCCCTGCATTATTTCGAGGTTTCGCCACAAAACCTGTTGCTCTGTTTGCTTACCGTCCGACGAAACCCGTGCCTTAGGTTGATCCATCCAGGAGGGAATGAATAACATTTATTTCTGCTGTTGATTTGGCTTATTGAGCAATTTTTGAAGGAATAACTAAAAGGTTATATTTGTTTATATAATTATATATACTTATATGTATGATGAAGATTAAAACTGTTTTTTACCTTATTTTTATGATGCATTTTGAGTGAACATCAACACATTATGATTTAATTTTTAATGCTCATGTGACAAGCTGGAACTACACCTGACAGACTGCTTCTAATAGTGCGTTTGGTTAACTGTGACAGTTACATTTCTGTTAATATTTACACATCAAATATCCTGGTGAAACTACTACCAACCCCGTTAAATGAACTGACTTATTAACCATTCAAATCTTCCATGAGTAATGGTGTGGTAAGAGATATCACATGAGTTGAGATAAGAATGGATAACTGTCGAAAACGTGACAGAGTTATATTGATGTTTTCATTGAAACAATCTTCACGGTCCAATACTGGAAGTTATCACCTGCAAACTATGAAATAGCTTCGTAGTGAAACTTTCGGAAACCTTGTGATAAGTCCAGAATAATATACGTCACACCTAGTGAATGTGAGGCTGTTGCTAACAAAATCAAAAGCGGTTGGTCACTCGAATTTGTGGATTGATTTTTTTCAGATCACATCATTATTGCTTATCTGCATGAAGGTATATAGATCAAGCTCTCACGGACTTTCGAGTTCGACCTTCGATTCAGAAGGTGGTTGATATGTAAATCTGAATTGTCCCTTATGAAGTGAAACGGCCTCTACGAAGTTGATCCGAAATTGATTGATTCATGATTTCAAGGTAATTCCTGATTCTTCTGTATGTTATAATTCTGAAGTTCTGCTGCGCTTTGATAGTGGTTATGTTCATAATTCCACATGACTGAAGTTATTTCGATGAGATACATGAGACAGTTACAGAAAATATTAAAACCTCACTGGTTTTCCGTTTGGAAATCTGTGAATAATTACCATTTTGTTTCGCGAATACATGTTTCTTAGTTGTTGAAAATATTCTACCTAATGATAGTTTTATTTAAATTTCTTTTCTGATATTAATATGTGTATTTTGTCCAAGCTTTTCAAATACTTTTAGTTCAACATGGATAAAACCTTTTTCAGGTCGAGTAGATAGAACATGTTTTTGAGTAACATATAATTCTACTTCACTAACAAAATGTTAATCCTAACGCTCAGAGGAACAACAGAAGTCGGTATTTCAGACGTATTGTTGTCTACGTGTAGTCTAAACTCATGCAAGAATAAGTACCTCTGGCGCGATATGGATGACAATCGGAATTTTTACAGTTGACGAAATTGTTTTTGAGCTGTAGAAATGCTAAATAAATGTCGACATCGAATCACATTTTCAAATTTAGGGTCACGGTATAAACTCGCCATCCTATCAATTCATCGACAATAACGATATATATAGAATCAGTAACGTGGTGTGAAACATTGAATCAGGTTTGTTGAAATATCGCGTCCACTGCAATCAAGGCAAATTTGAATTGTAGACATTACGTTAAGTGATCGATAATTAGACGCGTGCAGTTTGCATATTTACATGTGAATAACGTCGATAATTATTCATAGCTTCTGCTACTTTCATTAGAAGTATTGTTCTGACCAGTTTAGTTAACAAAGCGGCTACTTTTATAGGTTTCAATTTTTTAAAGCAGCGTTGCTTGATTTTTGAGAAAAACATGTACAATTCATTATACCTGCCTAAACCAACGAGATCCACGAAGACTCATGCGAGTCAGATATGCACATGCAACATTTGTGTTTATATGTGTATGCGCAGATGATGACTGTAAATCGTGATTACGTTCTTTTGAAGAGTAGTTTGCGAATATTCTAGAAGTACAAATTAATGGATTTGTCTGATGTCTATCGACAGCCAAGCAGTATAATCAAGAGTCGCATGTTCTAATAATACTTCACTTTGTATAATATGATTGAATGATTGACAAGAGATGGATCATGTCAAAAAATCCTTGGTTAATAAAACTGTGATATTTTACTGAACCTATCTCTGGGTTTTGGCATTTTAGATTAAATAAACAATACTGTGAAGAAGACAATACATGCTATGCTGTTTGCAAGTGAATTCTAAAGAAAATCGAACAAATATCATTGACATTATAGTTTTGTGATGACGTTACATTATTTTTCATTACCGATCAAGAAAACGTTAATTTTGTCCAGAGTATTTTATGTAAAGCAATAAATTAAGTTGTCCATTACTGCTTCAACTAGAAAGCGTAGATTTAGGACAACAATGAAAGAAATAATTTTTATGTAATTTTGAGATAGTCACAAATATAATATATTCGATAGAATATATAAAAGTCATATAAAGTACACAGTAATCTTACACTTCAA
Source organism: Schistosoma turkestanicum (assembly GCA_944470395.2). NCBI lineage: Eukaryota > Metazoa > Platyhelminthes > Trematoda > Strigeidida > Schistosomatidae > Schistosoma > Schistosoma turkestanicum. The sequence continues at coordinate 17,531 of CALYCR020003418.1, forward strand.
TGTATTGCAATAAATATTATGTTGTCAGTGCAATCACCTGTAATTGTAAAAACAGTCCGGTTTAGTTTTGTACTAAATAAAGAAATTAAATACTTCATATCTATTTTATATTTATAAGTATCATGACTTACACGATGACATGATTTAAACACTGCAAATGACCCGTCACTAAAATGTTTGGTCATTTGATCAATCAGAAGATCTTAGACAACTTCCAGTGTGTTGATGTGAAAAACTACCAAAACATTTCGATTACACGAATTGATCTCGTGATGCACGTCATACAAATTTTAAAATTATAAATCCAGCATGAATAATTTTTTTTTAATGTTTCAAAGTTATGGTTACAGTGTGAAGGATAATATTTTACAATTTACAATATGCAGCGAGTGTGACAGATATATAAATTTACGCATCAGTAAATACATATATATCAATAAATTTACGTTCATTAAAAACATTCGAAAAACATTGCATCGCACCAACAGATGGCCGACAAAATGGCGCATACAATCTAGAAGACATAAGGTAGAGCTATATATACATGTATATATATATATATATATATATATATATATATATATATATATATTGATATATTCAATCGTTCGTTCAAAACTTACAGTGAAGATTTTATCGCAGCAACTATTTTTCGACAGAGGAGGAAGTGCAAGCTAGAATAAATCGAGAGAAAATATTTTATTTCAAATCAGACTGCGAGCACTTATTATGCAAAAAATTTGAAATAAAAATGTTCAGCAAAATAAATTGAAGAGTACAATCAGCATCATATAAGTTATTACAAGTTCGCTCCTTTGTGCAACAAAATTGTCCGCCATTCAGATGGGCCAAATTTTTATGTACAGATTTTTTAAAGATAAATAAAAAATTCCATAATGAGAACATTCGGTAAATGATTGTCTGGTTGGACATTGGTTATCTAAAAAATGCAAAAATGTGGCACTGAGATGCCTACAATATAGGATGAATTTATAGGAAGGTGTATTTTTTATGATATTCATCCAATATCCTAAGAGAATTATTGGTCAAACCCTATTGGTTGGTTGCTGTTGGTCAAAATTATGGTCGTTATAACTGTCAAAGTCAAATACTTCAATGTTGTTTCTTATTGATTTTCCTAATTATTACTTCAAATGTTACTTCTTAATGGTCGTCTAACCCGACAATTACACAGAATTCGATTCTGTTTCCTATTCGACCAAAATGTATAAATACACATTATCTGTAACGTTTATTGACCACGATCAAGACCTGGGCTCGGTCCCGGATCATTATTCCGGGATCCTGATTCTCTTCTGGATTCGGACCTCGTGCTTTCTGGATGCTTGTACAATTCACGTTCTACTTCATATGATGTCTTCTTACTTTTAACTAAATATGGGGATTGTAATAATCGGATTTGAGTAGCATGTCGTGTCACCGGATCCTCAATCCTTGCTCTCGTTTTCCGACTAGGTAAACTCGTAATAGTTCAAGTATACCAAGTCGAGGTGTTTAGGTGTAGGCGTAACAGAATTGCTTGGATAAGCATAACTCATTCGTCTGTGCATTAGATGATAGTTGTGTAGAAAGTAATAAAGCTACTTTTCCAACCCTCAAAATTTATATTAAAACAAGACAAGATATGCCGAGTGGCCATTACCAATCATCTAAGTAGAATCGGTGAAGTGGAATGATAAATTTAAAATCAGTATCAATTACATACACGCAACAATATTTTCGTAAAATATTGCTATATTTGTTTGCGTCTGACTTTGCAACGACTGCCCATGTTATCATGGTCAATATTTAGATTCGATAATATCATAAACTCCATAGTGAAATGAGTTGCCGGATATATTAGATACAAATAATCAAGATTAGTTAATATATCGATTACATAAAAACATAAATGGTTATTTCTTCTACTTTTTCCATTTACCCTAGAAGATATGTTAACACGTATGCATTCGGGAACATGTCTTAGAGGTCAGAATGATAGTTTGACATCGGTGAGTTATGTACTTTTTTCAGCAATCATCAGTCTACGTGTGTTCATAATCATGATTCATAGTCTATCTGTCTGCTCACAAATCTCTGTATCTACAAATGTATCTGCCTATCCATCTATCCATTTATCTAAACCTACGTCTATTTGTCTTAATATCTTTCAATCCATCTATCTGTTCGTTTACCTATCCCGAAACAATAGATGATATTCACTGTATTGTGAAGTAAAAGGCCAAAAAATTCTAAATGGAATCACCGAAATAAAATCGCAAGTTGTATATTGTTGCGAAAATTGGAAAATCACATCACATTTTTCCAGCTTTAGTTAATACAATACAACACAATAACCGAATTTTATAACCACATACACCATCAGATATGGATTGACAAACAATTACATTATTTCTGAACTTTAGACTAAATAACAATGAAATAAGTCTGAGAAAGACAACATTGTCGGAAATTTGTGTGTAAATAGAGTAAACGTAATCAATGAACACTTATTAATACTTGCAAATTGAAAGGATGAACTACCTTCTCGATTTTTTTAGTTCATATAATAAATTAGAATATGCAGACATCAAATAAAAAATACTGGTAATATAAATTGTAAATGTTTTTTAGTTGTTTTCAGTTCCAATCATAGATCATGAACATACTTTTGAACATACTTTTTAACTTTTGAGAGAGTTTCATGAATGCGTACTTGTCATTGTACAGTCAACAGTTAAGGGAGTAAGTGTGGAAATCAGCATTTTTATTCATGCGTCATCTATCCATTGACTTATCGTGATTTCGTGGATTCAACATTTCAGCCAAATCATAAGAAGATGGGGTTTAACATGTTTTACAATCTTAATATTGCAACCATGCCGACTTTTATTTTCTGTGCAGTGACAGAAGCATATAACAAAAGCATCGGTCAGAACGACAGTTTGGGCATGTAAGTAATTGACGTCTATTGAGTATCAACTGTTACGCTTGCAGAATCGAATCAACTGAATGGCTAGATTCACGTCGACAATATGCTCTTCCTTTAATGTAAATCATGAAACTTGAAAATGTTGGATAATATTAATTTCTACATAACTATTGACTATCATCTTTTGAGTTGACTAATCAATGAAATCGCAATAAAAGCATCTTAGTTGAAAGTGTTTATGCTATATAAGAGAGTTATGTCCGGTTATCTTCACAGTTATTAACGTAGTATTCTTACTGTCGAATTCTTTGATTATCTTGCGAACATATTCACACAATAATGTTAATCATCTTCATCGCAGTCCATTGATTGCATGTTTATTAAGCATGAACAGCTAATTACTCGTTCTGTATTCATTGTTTATAAATTTAATTTCGATTGTATCTTCCTTGAGATTTATTCTAATTAACAGTAATATTATAATGCGAATCTGAGGATTTACAACAAAACGGAGCTATTCATGATTAAGCAAAAACTGTGTAATTGATGATAGACAAATGACGATTACAAGTGAAGAGAAGATGATAAGCGTGCAACATGGAAGACTGTCTGAACGTATCAACAAGACATGTTTAAATTAGTTTTTTCCATTTCAGTTGCGACAACTTCAATAAAGGGAATCATTAGGTATCACTTGTTTCAGTCATTTTTCTTTTGTACTTGCTTCTGCATGCTTTGGTTATCTTAGAAGGTTTGTTTCTATAATGCGTATTTCATCATTTGATGCTTCATGTAGAAGCTATGTTCAGTTGATACAATCGTTTTGTCCTACTGCATCGACTTCAATGTATCGAAAGTGATTGCTGATTCTATGTTCTCTGTTCATTAGGAATGACCACTCATATTTAACCATAACGAATTATACTGAAAAACTAAAGTTAGAATAACCTTCGTTTTTCTGTTATGTGAAAATAGTGAAAATAAATCCTTGTTCAATCATCTGTGTATGGTAGACTGTGCGAAAGTGTTTTGCTTATTATTATGCAGTTATTGTGCACATAAAAAATATTTTTAGATTCATGATAAAAATAATTCGAAATTGAGGCCACTGTTTCTGTTATGAAATAAATAACAAAAATAATCATTATTGCCTGATCCTATCATCATTTTATCGATTTGTTCAGATAAATGTAGAGAACGTATTGTCAGAAAAAGCATACGTTACTGCATACTATCCATATTACGAACTCGAAATTAATTGGACTCTAACCTGACCGACGGAATTGTCATCATACTCATAACAGTCAATTTATCTGTGAATGAATAGTGTTTTGGGAACGCGAATTAAACATTAACACAATTATTCAAAATGATATATTTTCTTCCTTTGTATTCTAGATCGTATTTCCAGTTTTGTCTGCCATTTGTTGGTGCGAGGTTATGTATATTGTAAGCTTCTGATGAACGATTATATTTTAATGTATATATAAGTATTTGTTCATGACTCTTCACGAACATTTTGAAAATTTTGAAATTTTGTAAAATATCGTGATAATAACTTCCAGACATCAACAAGAATTATTCATGATTCATGTCGAATTCTTTGATTATCTTGCGAACATATTCACACAATAATGTTAATCATCTTCATCGCAGTCCATTGATTGCATGTTTATTAAGCATGAACAGCTAATTACTCGTTCTGTATTCATTGTTTATAAATTTAATTTCGATTGTATCTTCCTTGAGATTTATTCTAATTAACAGTAATATTATAATGCGAATCTGAGGATTTACAACAAAACGGAGCTATTCATGATTAAGCAAAAACTGTGTAATTGATGATAGACAAATGACGATTACAAGTGAAGAGAAGATGATAAGCGTGCAACATGGAAGACTGTCTGAACGTATCAACAAGACTTGTTTAAATTAGTTTTTTCCATTTCAGTTGCGACAACTTCAATAAAGGGAATCATTAGGTATCACTTGTTTCAGTCATTTTTCTTTTGTACTTGCTTCTGCATGCTTTGGTTATCTTAGAAGGTTTGTTTCTATAATGCGTATTTCATCATTTGATGCTTCATGTAGAAGCTATGTTCAGTTGATACAATCGTTTTGTCCTACTGCATCGACTTCAATGTATCGAAAGTGATTGCTGATTCTATGTTCTCTGTTCATTAGGAATGACCACTCATATTCAACCATAACGAATTATACTGAAAAACTAAAGTTAGAATAACCTTCGTTTTTCTGTTATGTGAAAATAGTGAAAATAAATCCTTGTTCAATCATCTGTGTATGGTAGACTGTGCGAAAGTGTTTTGCTTATTATTATGCAGTTATTGTGCACATAAAAAATATTTTTAGATTCATGATAAAAATAATTCGAAATTGAGGCCACTGTTTCTGTTATGAAATAAATAACAAAAATAATCATTATTGCCTGATCCTATCATCATTTTATCGATTTGTTCAGATAAATGTAGAGAACGTATTGTCAGAAAAAGCATACGTTACTGCATACTATCCATATTACGAACTCGAAATTAATTGGACTCTAACCTGACCGACGGAATTGTCATCATACTCATAACAGTCAATTTATCTGTGAATGAATAGTGTTTTGGGAACGCGAATTAAACATTAACACAATTATTCAAAATGATATATTTTCTTCCTTTGTATTCTAGATCGTATTTCCAGTTTTGTCTGCCATTTGTTGGTGCGAGGTTATGTATATTGTAAGCTTCTGATGAACGATTATATTTTAATGTATATATAAGTATTTGTTCATGACTCTTCACGAACATTTTGAAAATTTTGAAATTTTGTAAAATATCGTGATAATAACTTCCAGACATCAACAAGAATTATTCATGATTCATGTCGAATTCTTTGATTATCTTGCGAACATATTCACACAATAATGTTAATCATCTTCATCGCAGTCCATTGATTGCATGTTTATTAAGCATGAACAGCTAATTACTCGTTCTACGCTAAATATGCACATTTTTATTTTGTCGTCTATTGTATTTCAGAGAAATTGCCTTAACATTTGCAATCATTATTATGACCATCAATTCATTACATGCCGCGTCTACAAGAAATACGATCATCATGAGTATAACCGTTAGTTTACCATGATTTCACATAATGTTATTCATTTTGTATATATTTGTATTCATTGTTTATAAATTTAATTTCGATTGTATCTTCCTTGAGATTTATTCTAATTAACAGTAATATTATAATGCGAATCTGAGGATTTACAACAAAACGGAGCTATTCATGATTAAGCAAAAACTGTGTAATTGATGATAGACAAATGACGATTACAAGTGAAGAGAAGATGATAAGCGTGCAACATGGAAGACTGTCTGAACGTATCAACAAGACATGTTTAAATTAGTTTTTTCCATTTCAGTTGCGACAACTTCAATAAAGGGAATCATTAGGTATCACTTGTTTCAGTCATTTTTCTTTTGTACTTGCTTCTGCATGCTTTGGTTATCTTAGAAGGTTTGTTTCTATAATGCGTATTTCGTCATTTGATGCTTCATGTAGAAGCTATGTTCAGTTGATACAATCGTTTTGTGCTTTCTTTGTTTTTAAAAGTTTCGTTAGTTATGGTCGTTACATTATTTAGGTGATGTTTTATTCTTCATGCAATGAATATATACTGTTCATAAGATCACTGTTCCATTTCTTTTGTAAACTTTCAGTTATACATCTCACATCTAGACATTTTGAATAGATAAAATTGTTAATTGAAAATGTTGGTTTATTTTCGTTACACTTACAATGATCAATTATTATTGCATTAGCCGTACGTGGATGAGCGAAGAATCCTGAATGAAATATACAAAGAATTAAAAATTAAGAAAACAGAAAAAATGGTGAATCAATGTATCATATATACATATCTATTATACGTTTACATCTAGTGGATTTGTGAATCATCACCTTATTGAATATGGCTTTTATTTTACTTCCTTTGAAGTCATAACAAAAATACTAATTGGGAGATCCTAGAAAAGATAACGGCATTATATACAATTGTAATAAATGGAAAAATATCAAATTTATCAATCGATGACAGCACACAGATTTATTTTAGCTGGTCACCTTCATTAGATATAATTTCTTTTTGCTATACTTCCTATTTACCCTGATGTCAGATTGAAAATTTCAGAAGACCTCAGCTCATTAGAGTAGATTTGCTGTCATACGTAAGTTATATTATTATTGTAGAGATAAGAGTGTCTATTTAGCATGTAATAGTGTTCTTAAAATTCAATACATATTCGAGTTAAATTTGTTTTGATAATGTTAAGTCATAAACATATCAAATAATCAGTGTATTCTTTTAACCTTTAAGTATATTAATCGGAAGTCGCAGATTTCTTATCACACGCATATGATTTTCAATAGATTCTGTAAATTATTCATTTCAAAAAATAATTTTCAATAAACTCATTTTCAAATTCATTGGTATATATTTTTCTTGCAATAATAAGTTTTTTTCAAACAAAACTATTACAGAAAACTTTTTACTAGCGTTCTGTGATTGCAAAAAATTTATTATTTAAAGTTTTTTTCAAGAAAACTGTGTCTTGGATTCAAAATGTATGGAACAATAAAAGTATTTTCAACTATATAAGTTAAGTACCAGTAAAAAAATTAAACATATATACGCATTATAAAATCAAAAGTTAAATCAAATATTCACCTCAAGATTGTTATTATACAATAAATTTCAAACCGTCACTTACTAACGGCATCGCTCATATCTTGCAGTACTCGTTGTCTGCCCTTCTCAGAATCTTAGAAGGAAACAAATAATAGATTATTATTATTTAACTAAACCAGCTTGTCATCTTTCAGAAATGCCACGTTTCGATGGTTGAGAGAGAAACTAATATTTGAATTTGTAAACAGAAATCTGTAAATAGATTAAACACACATTGAGTTCCAATATTAAAGGATATATTTATATATTTCTACATATCAAACATAATAATTTCCAAAATTTCCTGACGATAACTTACAGTATTCTATGGATTCATGAAGGAGTAAATAAAACAAGAGAGTTATTTGAAGTTTATAAATACACCACATGTTCATCTAAAACTTTGTAACCCATACCTCCTGTTATATAGCATTCGAAAATGATTAGAATTGATAAATTCAAGGTGATTCAAATTACGAGCATACTCATTAGTCTAATGCTAAAAAAATACAATCATAATGTGAATGGTTAGTGTGGTCAAATTCATAGTAGGTTATCTAGTTTAAAACAGACAACATTAAAATGTACCGCACTTTACATAAATAATATGATGTTATGAAGCCGTACATTTTTTCACAATAATCATGTGTATATAAAATAGTTTTTCGTAGTATATTTGTTAGGTGTATAACTAATAGACACCCGTATAGAAGTTGAACTCATAGCATTCTCACAATGATTGTTCCGCTTGTGAACTCAGCAGCACTATTCGTGAACTTTCATCAAGGTCTGGACGGCGTTATCTTACAGTTATCTCGTTTTTCATGTCCTAACTTCTCTCGTAATATGTGGAGCAGGGAGGCTTTTACCAATTTAGATACTGTCGCAACTAGAAAAATCACTATGAGTTTCAATTCATAGATCAGCTGTGAGTCGAAATAACCAATGCCTAGCGACAATACAGTGAAGAAAATCAAAAAACCAACGTGGTGAAATCCAAATAGGTGATTTCTATCTGAAGTTCGTACTTTTGATGTATTTGTTCAGAAAAACATTGAAGGCTACACAACCACAACATTTGTTTCAGCGAACTAAACATCGACACAAAGAAACATGTGACATATCCAGTGATTGTAGTGCATTCTCAATATGCTGTTATTCTTGCATGAGGCAAATAGAATAATGAATTTTATTGGTGACTCAAGCTAACATTGTTAGGTCCCTGGCCTCTTTGTTGCGCCTGACAAGTTTTGATGTTGAGGTTCTATGGCAGCGCTTGTAATTGATTGTTTCACATTACCCTTACACAATCACTCAACTTTCACACTCCTGGTGAACGTGAACTTATCAAAAACCGTCATTTAAACTATTCACTTGAAATAGTGTTTCTTCTGTTCACTTTACATATTGTAATTCATATTTGTCGTTGATCTCACTAGACGAACGAAAAGTGCACTGTCTGACTTTTCATGTTTGGTTTTTGACTTTATGAATCACTGTTGATCTTCAAATATGCTTACAGAGTACGAACACTTGATATACTCATTCACCTCAAAGCCTAAAACTACACTTGTTTAGTGCGTTAGTTTGCTTCGTATAAGCTCCACATATTGATTAGGATATTATTGAATGAAACATTTTAGACCGGATGCTTTGCGATTTCAACTGGTCCAGCCAAAGATCCGATCTACTTGATTTGGAACGAGTAACTGTCTCGTCTATTTCCTCGATTGTCCTGCAACTGGCTGCATTCACTACAGCCATAATTCTGAACAGTTTTCGTCTGTTATCTGTGATATCCGCATCTTTTATCTATAATGATTCCACTAAACATCGCAGTTCAATATCAATACTTAGGCTTTTTTTCAGCGTTCCTCCCTAAATTCTGATACTGTGAACTTGGCATGTGATTGACAGCATAGTTTCAGAAAAACAAGAATAAGGCTAGGTTTACTGGTTTAGTTTAAATTGGCGACTTGAAACGGTTGACTCCTTTTGAAGAAGGTGTATTCATCGTGACAAGATTGTAATTAGTATCTGAGTGAAGGATCTGACCGCGTAGAAGTAGATCTATGGTGCTTTGTGAGTTTTGAAAGCGGTTTTCGCTCATTGGTTGCTGAAATTTTACATTCACATTTTTCGCAAAAGTAACGTGGACAGGACGTCTGGTCAAAATTATTCCTTTAGATCTTCATGTGATATTATGTAATGTTAGCTCAGCTAATCCTTTCGATGGAACTCCGTGGAGTGACATTTTTAGTTTAAATTGTTGTGACTCCTTCCTTCCACTGTCAGGATGCATAATTGCTATAGACGTTGTTGTCTATGACAGTAATGAAATCGCTGTCACACCTCTCTCTGAACTGTTCGATCACATCAGTAGAAATTGTGTTTCTCTAATTAGTCTCTCCGTAAGGCATTTACCTGCCTGACATATAAGGAACCAAACGAGGGTGTGTCTCAGTCATTTTAGCTCTGCTAATCATCATTATAGGCAAGCGCAACAGTAACATCTAGGTTGATACAACTAATGAGTTAGGCAAACGGCATATCGTAAAATGTGTAAACTATGTGGCATCGGAAGTAAAATAGAGTAGTTACGTATATTATACAACGTCCTGCATTATCTCTGTTTTTTAGACAGCTGTATCTTGAAGAAGCACCGCTCATATACATCCCAACCCTTGAATTTCATATAGGGTGTTTTCGATTTCTTTCTACTGAAGCTATTTCAGTAGAAAGAACAACCTTATTGATGAAATTGTACTGTTCAAAATAGCACGAAGTTGAGTGTTCAACAGGGAAAGCCTTAGGATTCCATGAACCTGAGTTCATCTGCAAAGAAAACTGCCTAATATCACAGTCAGTAGTCAACGATACTTGGTGTTTATAAAATTGATATGAATGAAATCACTAACTCACAATACCTAAGTTAAATATTCACATTGACTAAATATGTTCATTTCTTTATGAATATCAACTCAATCAGGAATTCCTACCAACTCACAATTTCGCATTCGTGATTATAAGGTCAAATTAAAAAAAAACATCGCATTCGTTAAAATAAAAGGATATGATTGAAATAAATTTACTAATACATATTTTTTCTTCAGTAATGTTGTCTGCAACAACTAATTAATTTTGAAAATTCTGAAGAGATCGGATGTCATTTTTCATAACCTAATCAATAGAATATTTAAACTCAGAAAGAACGAGAGAATGTGTCTTATGTGATTTTCTATGTGTCTAATATTGACTGAATAAAGTGTGCAAGATCAATATATATTTTGCTAGTACTATTACCATTACTATGGACACTACTACTACTAATACTACTCACATTCCTACATTCAGTTTTACTATTACTCAAATTTCCATTACTTAATTTCAGGACGCTCATCCAGCTCGTCAGCTCAATGTACCAGCATTCCAACCTTTACCTTAACTCACCAACTGGACCATGAGAAACTAGGTCAGTCACTACGATACAATTTGAAACTGTCTTGAAGTAGACAGAATACTGCGGTCCTCGAACTATTCCTAAGGGTTGTAATATAATGTAAAAGAAGCTGACTTGTATTGATGGAATCGCTTAGATGTCGCAGATAAGATCCATGAGCACACTTCAGTCAATTTAATTCAGGGACAGGAAACAAGTCATGTGGGAATTCGCAAGATTAAAATTTGAGAAAAACAAAGTATAGATTCATCTGCTTGAGTAATGATGAGCAAGGCCAATCATAGACTCCAAATACTGGTTAGGATCCGGACTTAGTAGCCTACTGATACTAACATTTCGACGATAACATGATGTTTCCGGATGTCAGAAACAGTCATTCAAAGGCGATAACAAACAACATCAGTACGAAAACATTCAAAAAATAAGTAAATACTTCATAAACTCTGATGAAATAGGGTTCATTAGAAAAAATAACAACTGATAAACACAACACCTAATCATCATTATTTATTAGATCTGATAAATTCAGAGTGTTTTCTGAAATAATGTAAAAATACTTTATCATAAACAGTTTTCGTGACATTGCCATGCAACTGGTCAATGCATGGACATACCATGCATAAACAGATTGGATGACTGATCAAAGACGCTGAACATGGTTAGATCAATTAATATTTTCGGGATGAAATGCTACTACAACTGGCGGATGGGAAATCCTTTCGAACGGCAAAGATATAGTTCAGGTGTTTTCGTTCCTGCTACTTACATGTGAGGTTTTTTAATACATCCATTAGGCTCTTCATACGCCTATCAGAAATAGTGGCCGAAATATTATACAAATTTAAGTCAAAGCTCTTACCAAGCTGAAACTCAAACTCTCGGCTTCGTGTTTCAGAACGTTCATAAAAATATGTACATGGAATTTTGATTTGTTTGAAAATGAGTATTTTCCCAAATTTAAAAAAGACGTTTTTTTAGAGTCGCTTGTCGTGAAAAATCCGTTTACTTTAAACTACAAATAAAAGTAGTATACATAAGGTAAAACTGTAACAACACGACATAGTCACCGTTGCCGCACCTATTTCACCCAGTCGCACAACAATCATTTCAAAGATGTAGAATTCTTTTTGAATGTTTTGTTTTTGGGAAAATCCCTCCATGTTTACATATTCTTGCCATGACCTGATGGACTTTTTCTCTTGACATTTTTGGTATTTTATTTGATTCCAATTTG
>CALYCR020003419.1:0-27269 GCA_944470395.2 Schistosoma turkestanicum
AAAGATGAACCAGTATATCACCACTTGTCAGATTTTAAGACTATTGGCCTGCTATCTGATTCCACGAATGATATGTATAGCTTATTGACCTGGAAGCTGTTTTGTTGATTGACCTCGTAATAAATAACCACTGTTAAAACTTCAAGTAAGAAAGTGTTTAAATAATCACGGATCAAAAAATAAGACACGGTAGGGGATCCATGAGTAATGGGTGGAAGAAAATAATTAACTCCATGATAAAAGCTGTACAAATGATTTACCACATGCATTCATAGTGACTCCATGTAGATATACAATTCGTAGTTATCTTGAGAATTACAGCATCCAATACATAAACTAATCACCATAAAGGGATTACTGAAAGACTAGCAGGAAGATATACTCAAAATAAATGTGTCGATAATCCATGAGCATTCACTTCCTATGACAACCATTTATCGAAAGCGTTTGCACTAATGATCATTAGTGCAGATAGAGCAATAAATGGGTGATTTATTGTATGATGTCTAATGAATAAAACACTAAGCTTGTTTTTAATCAAGACAGAAAGATGTGTCTCTTAAAAAAGAGATTATTGCCTCTCAGAACTTTGAAGCGTTGAGGACGAATATTTGACTACTTCTTAGAGATGATGAACTTTATAAATTTGTATTAAAAGGAATAAATGTGATAAGTAAATAAGGGAGAACTTTCAAATCCTAAGCCAGTCCGTTAAAGGAAATACTGAATTTTCGGACTTTCGATGGCGTTAAATTAATAGTTTACCATCAAATGAATCCATCAGATTTAACAAGCGGATAAATCTTTCCAAATTCATTACAATCAAAAATCAGTTAATGTTGTCTTTATGGTGAATGATGAACCTATGTGACTAAAATCTCGGTTATTTCGAACATCAGAAAGATGTCTTTAACTGGTTGAAGAAGTGTATAGATTCGCGGTCTGATGATATCGGAAATATATCAAGACCGAATAAGAAAGAAGCTAACAACCACCGAGGAGGGACGCTTGCGCACGATTTATAATCTTTATACAGATAAACAAAAAAGAGTATAATAGGGAAATGACTGCCTTAACTATCTACGACAATAAATGTTTCCATTTCAGCATCGTTAAATCATACCATTGCATATCTATCAAAGGGAATATATTTGCTGCCTGATTCATGCAAGCGAAAAACGATAGACTAAAAACAAATACTGGGAGATAACAGTCATTCAACTGCTGGTATAACAAGTTATACTGATCAACGAATCACGTTCTCTTCATCAACGTGTAATTACTACAAGTACTTCAAATAAACCATATTTCAACTAGGAGGTTATTGGATCGATAATTAGTTATCAAGTGTTTAACAATATGTCTGCGATTTCCACTCAGCACCTACTTCTATTTCTATTATCGATGTTATATATAGAATCTTATCTTAGAATATTACGTTCAACAATGTTGTCAAAAATAAAATGAAGATTGTTACTTGTTATTCTTCAATTAACGTTCTGCTATTTTCCCTGTTCGGACAATTAAAAAGAGTTGGTGACATATCGGGCGATTTAAGTGAACGGCCATCCTGTTCAACCATTAAATGATATAAAGTTAATCCATCGACTGATAATGAACTATATTACAATTAATGAAGAAGAATGTGGAGCGAATACTGTGTAATTATATAACTAAAATTATTGACCTCACAGTGTAACAGGTTTTAAATTTATTTACTTATACTTTTTTATGTTGAAAATATCGATGAACATTATTCTTGTTTTCATAATATTTCATCTGAATTCTACAGACTTTTATCTAAGATATGAGCATAACGAAATGAGCTTAGCGTGTATCCTTTCCAAGTTCAAGTATCGTCACACGATCATCGATTAACTTTACTGTAATTTTAACCAAATTATAGAATCTTATCTATTTCGAAAAGGTTCGCATTGTTTATGGTCCAAAGATCAGTAGTACAATAACCACTTTTGAATCAATATATGTTGGCATATAAGGTTCTCGATTTTGTTGATTGTATTTAATTTTGTTAACAGAATGCAGGAGAAGTGCGACGTGAGTTTGTATTGTTTTGCAACAAAATATAACTTAGAATATGATTTGGATCGTTCCATTTATTATATAATTGCCATCACTGTGGCAGTTAAATGAATCGTATCAATTCCATTTTTATCGGTAGATCAATAGATAGACATACTAATAGAGACAAAGATAGATATATGGATGGATAGATACAGAGGCGGATAATTTTTGTGGATAAAATGATTTTATCACAAAAATTCATGAATGAGTGGTGTCAAAGACATGTTCTTAAATGAATATTTAATCATGAACCTCTAAGTGTGGAGATGACAGGTGCGATAGTAATTATTTTAGGTTTTCAGAAAATTTCATTTTTTATCATGATTTGTTGCATATAAAATTTTCGCCAATGATCTCAAAGATGGAGTTAGTGGGTTCCTACAATACAACTCTTTCAAGCGCGATAATGTCAGAAGTAATTCAAAATGGAAGATATATAAAGAAAATATCATGCATGTAAGTGATTCATGATGATTGAGAACTCAACATTTTTTATGGCAGATTCAACACAACTTACAATATTCAGCCACATGAAATATCTGGTCTCGTTTTAATGTAAGTTGTAAAAGTTGAAAAAATTGATGATATTATTTTGTTCATAATAATTGTGGATCATCACTGTAACTGATCGTACACAATCCTACAACGAATCACAATGAAGGCAACTTAGTAGAAAATGTTTGCATTTTATAAGTAACTAATCATAATACCACGTCATTATGAAAATTATTTACTTATTATACACGTTGTTGAAGTGATCCATTATTATTCTAACATATCCACATATAAATGTTGCTCATCTGAATCACAGTCACATTTTTTACACATACAATAAAGCGAACCACTAATCAATCATACATTGGTTATTGTACACTTGAGTTTAATTTGCCGTATACTTTATTTTTACATTCCAGAGGTATCGCTCTAATATTGGCATGATCATTATTGTCATCAAAGCATTGCAAACTGCATCTACAAGGAATATGATCATCATGATCATGACAGTTAGTCGAAAATGATTTCAAATGATGTTGATGATTTTCAATTCATTTCTTTTAAGTATTCAGAAGTTTTATTTTTCAAATGGAACTTTGTCAATATTTACCCACGTATACACAGTTATATTGATACGTCTATTTGTGTATGTGAAATGATTCAGGGCTGCATAATATACAGAGATGACTGTTATATTGATGATCGATAAACGACAGTGACAAGTGATGTGTAGAGATCACGTGAAGCAGCATGAGAATATGTATAAGATGAAAAATAAATGCCTAATATTATAATCGTTGACATTGCTTCCGCAAATTGGTTAACTCACAAAAGCGCCAAACTAACGTAATTTCTCATTTTCTAATTTCTATTTGCAATGTATGCTCGGTTCAGATTCAAACCTGCGATTCCACAATGTGTTAGTCATCATTTGATGCTCCGAGTAAAATGATATACAGGTGATAAGTTTGCCTTCCGCTCTTTTTTTAATTTAAAAGTGTTATATTCTTTACAGGAATACGATGACCTTACATATAACTACTTAACATATATACACTTTCGCTGGGGAAAAAGATCTCACAATTATCAATATAGCACACCCTTTAAACATATCAAAGCCTAATGTTTGTTTGCTGGCAAACTAATCTGCATTGTATGTGCATCTTCGTTTGAGTTCTGTACACTAGGATGCGCAACAGCTAGCATACATGCGTAAATGATCAACTTCTGTGTATTAGAATTGAAAAAATGCTTGACCAGGCATTCTTTAGTAGTTTTTCTCCTTTGTAACGGCTTTGAAAATGACTTTTCATTAAATAACACATTTCTGCTTTACTTTGCAGCTGATAATGATGTATATTGGTGTAGGATTAGTGACGTTAGGTGTTGAGTGGTATGAGCAGGTCCTTGTGGCAATTGTATCATTCTCAATATTGGTCTTTGCTATTGAATTGGCCTAGACGAATGAAAAGTGTATCAAGAAAATGGAGGTTACTTTTATTTTTAGTTTGCTGTGCATCAGCAACCGTTGCAATTGTCTGCAGCATTTTAAGTATCATCATGATGAGTCCGTGTAAAGTAAGTTTTCCAGAAGTATCAACTGTAATTTACCGAAAATGACTACTGATTTGATGTTTAGAATTCCATCCTCCCATCAAACGTAATGAAATATACACTAAAATTGAAGATAATTCATGCTTTCTTATTCTTTCATGTGCAAATTCATGTTAATTCATGTTCATTCACCTATGGATAATAGATTGTACGTAAGAGTTACATGAAAAGTATTGCAGTTTTGTGCATTGAACACTATTTGTAGCCTAATGATATGCTTACTGTGTGACGGCGGTTATGATATATTCAACCGAACAAAGACCGACTGGTGTCGTGGTGGTTTCATCAGTTCATTCACGTTCACAAATGCTAGTCAGCATATGAGTGAGTGAATAATGTTTGAGGAATGCGAACCAAGTTTTCACAAAATTTTTTTGAAGTGAAATATTTTTTTACCTTTTATTACAGATTGCATTTCCAATTTCATCTGTCATTTATTGGTGCGAGAGAATGTTAATCGTGAGTTCCTGATTAATTATATGTATAAATTTATTTATCTGTAAAATATCATGCTCCACACCAAAACTATAGCTTGAAACACTTACTAGTATTATTCAGGTTCTTTTCGACAAAAAAAAATGAATGCATGAGGGTGAGATGTGGAAAAGATGAAGATTTGAGTATTTATTCGTTTCATCCCTCAGTATAATGGATGTTGTCCCAGGTTATTTGAGTGTTCAAGTAAACAAACAAATTACTGACTAGTCATTTGCAAGTTTAAAATCATAACAACGTGTTCGAGATTGTACACTTACTACATCAGATAATATCCTTTATTTATTCAGGTATATATGAAGTGGTTAATTTTGTTTATTTAATGTCAAACTAAAAATAACTGTTTTCACAATTACAGATGATTGCGTACGAAGCATATTTTTTGATGAAAAATATCAAATTTGAAGAATACTCTATATTTTACGTATAATTTATAGCTTTGCTTGATATATCAGCATTGATGATTATATTGAAACTACATATTCATTATATTTTTCATTGTAGTTGACCACTTGCGCTTTTCTTGTTGAAGCAATGACAAACAATGATAATGAATTCATTTTTAATTCATAAAATACTTTGAGAAATGTGAACCTGTTTTTCAATAATTATGGAGAAAAATTGTATACGTAAGCACTGGCTACGAAGTTATTAACTTGCGATTGATGTTCTCTAAGTTCTCTATTGCAAATAAATGATAAACCTTCTACTTTTGTTTTGGTCACAAATGCCACTATATCATTTACACGGACAGTGGAACTGGTTAGCTGAAACATTCATCCTACTGCCTTTGTTGTCTATAATGTACGTATAGCAGCAACTTGAATTACTTTCAAATCTGTCAATACACATTCAAATAATTCATCTTTTTTCATATCTTAATCGTTTGATAACAACAAATCCAATAAATGCAATCAAAACTTATTTCGTTTTCTTTCGAAGATGATGGTGTTATTCGTGTCCAAATCAACGTCAACGAAAAGACTGTCAATAGTAAACACTGCAAAATCGGGGAAATCAATTCGAAAGAAATTATCATTAGGGACAGTATTTCAAACACCTGTTAATATATGAATTATAACATGATTTCTTTTTGAAAAACCACTGATGTTTTGAAATGTTGCTCAAACATCTACTTTCATATCTTGTGTCGGGGCGGAACTACTTAAGTCAGTCAAACCTAATAAACACACAAACGACCAGTGTGACGAATAAAGTGAACAAGTAGTAATCGTGACGGAACTTCATATCATAACATTTTGGCGGTTTTAGAATTCCTCTTAAATCACGAATTCATATATTTCAGATGATTGTTAGTTATCTTGAATCCTCAGGGGATTTTGCAAAAATTTTGAAGCAGAAATGAAAAGAATTAATACAAAAATGAATAAGCTAGTAAGATCCAAGAGAGAGTAGTCGGCAGCCTATATTCGCAAAATGTTCGCCTCCCAAATTTTCAAAGTTGGTGAGGATCATGTATAAAATCCGAATTTCATTAACATCCATTATAATGGCAAACAATGAATAAGACATTATTGAAAGCAAAAGTACATTTTGAGGGAAAAAATATGAAACTGAATTGAATGGTTCTTCATTTCGTTTATTAGATGAACCACAGTGTATTAAAGAGCCAAGTGGATAAAACATTTTTGTGTCTGTTGCTTTCAATGCCGCTTGAGCCGCCAACAATCATTCTTCTGACTACTTAGTCGTACGCGATCCATCCTAGTTTTATACAAATACTTGCGATTCTTCTCTAGTCTGTCTCCTCACCTTGACATATTGCGATTTACTCATCATCTGTTTTTATAGTTTTGAGGATTCCGAGTGAACGATTTTCTTGTAGCGTAGTTAAGTGTTTTCCTGAAAATGTGTCCAATGCACCATCGTTGCTTTCTCCTGATTTACTGTTTAAGCTGACTGTCTAATAATTCACTGTTCTTTATTGTGAGTTCCTACCTCAATTTCACATTTTTGCATGATAAGTTAGCTTAATAGTAGTGAGATTTGCTACAGTGATATTCAGTTCTTACATATAGAAGTGACAGTCGTCTGGTCTACTTATAAGTGGTGCTTGAATCTAATGTGTACTTAAACAAAATCAGTGAAAATTAGGCTGAGACTAAAAACAATATTTAAAATATATCACTCAACATAAGAGACCGTTAAATCTTAAAATGATAGGAGTGACGTACTTGACCAGCATTGCTGACTGCCGGAAGACAAATAATTCTCTTCGTGTCTATTTGCTCATGACCCACTTATGATAGGGTAGTATGTAACTGTTCTTATTATTGATGATTCTTTCCTTTCGTAAACACGCATGTAATGTTTGTAATTTTTGGAACCTTGAAACGGTTCCCATTCCCAACTATCAATATTTTTTCAATCAGATTGTGAAAATTATAGTGGAGAAGGAATCCCTCCTGACTTCTTTAGCTTCAGCGGTAGTAGGATATTTTATGTACGTTTCAGGAATCAGATCAGTATGCATCATTGTAATGCTCTGTGAATCATCATTATTGAGAACAATTTAGTTCCCCTAATATTCTAGTCGTATGATTATTGCACATCAGAAAATTTTTATGTGACCGATTTTCATGAATCTACATAAGTGCATGTGTTTGGTGTTCTAAGATCTCAGTGTTTATACCTTTATTTTATCCAAAAATAATAACTGTATATAAAGAATCCGTTGTAAGCGGGAATATTTTCTGCTCCGGTCCTCGCGTCAAGTTTTTCTGTTTTAGAAGCATATTCTTATACCTAAATATTATTCTGTATATTTACCTTGGCCTTGGATACTTTAATTCAGAGCCCGTTAATTAATCTGATGACTATCAATAAGATCTTCGCATGTTCATCTGATCAATTCTTTTATTAATCAGACCTGAATTTACCTACTCTTCGTTATCAACCATTCGTGGTACGTCCTATTGTAACCATCATGACTCACGTGACTGTAAAATACAAAAAATTATCTTTATTTATCTGAAAACTTTTGACAATCTTCATGATGCAAATCAATCTTACGAAGTATTTACGTTTATATTGAAAGGCAAAGATTTCCGTTAGCAATTGTCATGATATTATCGCTATAAACGTACCTGATTTTATAGTATTTTTTTTTTCGAAGCACTGGCTGATTTGTTTCATAGATTTGTTCTCTTGTTATCCCAGAGATTTATAATGATTTGTGTTTTAAGTCTTTCTTATACTTGAACATTTATTCAGTCGAACATGAAGAGTCACTGAAATATTTTCATGAATGTAAGCTAATATAAATCATGACGTCTGTTACCGTATATCAGTTTATATGTCTCAAAAGAGCAGTCATTTCATTTTTTGTATTTTACAACACTTATGAAGTTATTTTGAGTTCATAACGCACGCATATCCTTGCTCCATTTTGCGTTCGACCTTTGAAGTTCATCACAACCTCTGTAAAATTACGTGAATAATATGATGCTTATTTATGTGAATTGGTTTCTTTTCTCAAATGTTTGTCCTGTGGTGAATTCGCCTACAACAACTGTTGATAACATATTGCAAAACAAAATTTCTTAGAATTCTAGTCCACTGATTTTTTTCCTCATATTCTCCTACAGTAAGTGTACCAGTGTAACTTAGCTTTTTATCATACTTGTGTGAATGAATAATGTCGATTCTTAATTCACGGCTTTTTTGATTGAGATTTCAGTTGTTCCGTGATGATTCTGCTGATCTGAATAATCAATAACGAAATTCCTTCGACGTTTTCCTTCTCTATTGTCAGTTTTCATCCATTGAAGAAATGCTTGTTTGAGTTAGTATTCTTTTTCCTATCTGATCAATAAAATGTGAATCAGAACTGAACAAATAATCAAGGTAGTACATTTCAACGCACGCTTGATGCATGAAACTAAAATGTTTGCATTGAAAACCATCGCAATCTGATTTCGGTGTTACTGTGATACATTGTACTAAATAAAAGTGGCTGATCTAATGATTCAGCAAATCAATTAACTTGGGTGAAATAGAGTTGTCTGCAGTCAGTTATCACATGAAACAGAAACGTAGTTTGTTTCCAAATATTTGAAAAATCGTAAAGAATATACAGAAGATTTCAACGTAAATTTAAACACGTTGAGTAATGCGCGATGACGGAATGTGTTCACACAGTAATGAACAAGGATCGTAAGACAAGCTTTAAGTGCTATATACATATGCACGTTGAAATGAGTTATTTTTACGGCAAAATACTTGCAACTGATCTCCAAACATCCATTTATATGCAATCAGTAGATCTTTCAGCCTTCCCTCATATGTCTTACAGTCATCCATACAGTATGATCGCATCATACATTTATATCTGTAGAAAAGTCTCTTTGGTAGAAAATCTCAGCAGAAACTTTGCAACATAATACCAAGTGTAATGCTGTAAGTATCATCCGTTACAATAGGTATATTTGATGTCGTCGTTCGGTTTAAGTTTCGAAATCTTTTAATTAAAGAAACTGGCATCTTGAAAACGTTTCCCGGTCAACTTTGTAAGTCTTTACATGAATAAATGCATGAACAGGGGTCGCAATGTTTTTTCCATTTTAATTGTCAACAACTGAACCTTGTGAGCCATATTGATAAAACTTTAACGAAGAGTACTTAAAACTGGGAGGAAACAGATCACAGGAACGCAGAGTTTTCGTCATACAACTTTAACCAACAACTACAAAAAAAACACTACAAGAAGAAGAGTAGTAAGCTGCCGCTTCCGATGGAAAAGGAATTTCTTAAAATAAACTTATCGTTTATGTCCTAAATTTTGTTCGTCAGTCAATACGTTTGTGTTGAAACAAACTTGAAGAAAACAGAACTGGAGTAAAGAATGATATGTAACTTCCAGTTTGCGCTCCAGAGCATAAAGTTAGAAAAACGCTTGAGCTTATTATAACTAGGGTAAAAACTCGGGTAGGTATTTCTATAGTTGTGAAATTCTCTTCACTAATCTTAATTACTCAGTAAGTCAGAGACATGTCAGAAAAGTCAATCCATGCAAAATAATTTATTTGTTCAAAATATAATGGTATCGGAGGAATATCGAAAACATTGACGGAGTGATTGGATGAAGTCTCAGTGAGCCGCAAAATCAAAGTGTCAGCAGTACAAACGGAACGTTTTCGCCTGAAAGTACTTATATACTGAAGAAGCAGTACTGGCACAATTGATTATAATAATGAATGTTTTAAGACAAACAACCTTGATTCAACAACATATGGAGGTAAAAGTCATCTTACAAACTGTATGAATTGCGACTCATGAAGTAAATACGTATAATTCCGCTCAAAATTTCGATTTGCACTGACTACATTTTCGATAATCAACTTTTTCGTATACTTTGCACTTTGTCACGGTTGAGGTACATGCTCATGTGGGCTGCGGCATTGATAAAAGCCTACTCACATTGTTATCCTATTACATTTATCGATTGCTTGCTCAAATAAATCGAAAGAAATATGAAGAATATTTTTATTATTAACAATAAGAGTTTCAAATCTTGTATTAATAATTGCGTGTGCGCATTCACGCTAACTGATGAGATTTCTTGACTGTTATTAGCTTACTACTAGCACTCCGTTATGCTCCAGCAGGATATTCAACCAATTTACGTTTTCAAATCCTCATGACTTCTCTCCTTCACTTTCCATCCTACAGTCTATCTGCTTAAATGAACGATAATATTGACGGAACCTCAATTAGAACTATACAGCAAACAAATTTTGTTATGCTCAACTTTCAGAATCCCACAAACATAAGAAATATGGAGTTGAAATATATCGATGGCAAAGTCTGCTACACTGAGCCAGATTATGAAGCAATGCAACACATGTTCGAGCAGTTGATAGTAAGTTACACTTCTGACATCGTTATAAATAATTCATACTCATCAATGCTCAGTGAATGGAAACGTTTTATCGCGTTTCCTTATGATCACTTTACACAAATATTAACAATTGTATGGTCATCGAACATAGGAACTGATGATAAGGATCATTCGAATAGCCTAATAATCAAAGTTAGAACAAAATTTAGAACAAAAATGTTTTGTCTGATTTCATTGTATTTTCAACAGAATATCAGACTCAGTTGATTATTTCAGTTGCTTTTTTTATGATTGCTACTTAGTTCAAAGCTCAGTTTAACAATCAACACTTATCAGTTAGTATTTTTTGAAAAGTGATTGTAAATGAGGTTATAAATCTAGGTTATAGGATTGAATTTTTTTATCTGAGCGCTGGAGCAAAGTTATGTGAGTTCACAAATTTTCGCCACTTTATATAACAAGGTGTTGATCTTCATGATTCTTCTCAGTGTACTATAGCTTTGACCGTTTCGGTACAAGGAGCTTTCGTCTCTATCTGTATGAATAGAGAGATAGGTGAATAGATATGTAGATGGATGAAAGATATGGAAAATAAATAGGCGAAAAGACGGGTATATTTGTAAACAGGCAGATTTTTGAGAAGATATACAGACAGTGAATGAGAAATTCATACAGTGTCTACATTTTCCAAGTCAAAACACTTTTTCTCATATCTAATACATGTCTGTGAATGTATTCCTGTGTATAAATCGTAGACAAAGAAAAATAAAAGTGTTTATGCTATAACAATCCATTTGTTTCTTTAAACTATGATTATTTTGTATCTAACGTTTCCGCTAATTCAGCCTCAGATGGACTGATGATTTCATCCGATCTAAATATTTCAACCAACATGGCACAATACTTCAACACAGTCTTGCAACGAAATCATACAAACACCTTTCAGGACAAAATTTCTTGCTTGTAAGTATGTGACGTTGATTAAAAATTCACTAATCTCCTTGATAGATTCAACTCAACTGACTGCACAATACAATGTGTCATATTAAGTTTGGTTTTCATGTAAGTTATAAGAATTTAAAAACTGAGTATCTGATTTCGTCTTTGATTATTGTGGATCTTCTATTTAACTTACTAATAAACTATTATTCTGTATTCAAAGTACAGTCCTACAAGGAGGTCGCAATCGAGCCATCTGGGTAAAAATTTTTTTCATTTTATAAATAACTAATATCCGATCACCACTAAACCACTAACCGAGTATTCCCGTTGTCCAATTCTTCGGTTATTTTGAAAATATATCCATAGAACTGCTAATGACTCAAGCTGTGATCAATTAACACCTGAATTCATTTTTGCTGAAATTTTCAATCTCATTTTCCAGAGGTATCGTTCTGTTGCTGGCACTCATCATCATACTTATCAGACCATTGCATACCGAATCTACAAGGAATAGCGTCATCATGATTATAACAGTAATCCGAGCATGATTTCGAATGACGTTATAGATTTTTACATATTTCTACTGAGTTTTCACAAATTTATTCTAATTAAAACGCCTTCATTTTTTCACTAACTATTATATAACACATTTATTGTTTTACTTTCAGTTGATATTGATGGTTATGGCTGTTGTATATTTTAATTTTTGTGGCTCGTGGTATGAACAGATCATTGCGGCAATTGTGCCATTCGCCTTTTCTATGTCGGCTATTATATTGGGTGACAGAATGAAGTATTCATCCGTAGAATGGAGGATATATTTTGTTTTCATTTTGCTGTGTATTAGTGTAGAATTTATTTCGCCGGCGGCTGTCTTAATCGCGTCCAATAGAAACACACCGGTACGATACTCCTAGATCCACGTCCCAGCCAAATCAGAAGGCCAAAAATTCTAGGAGAAAACCGTCTCTATTGTTATAAAATGGAAATACAGAGGCTTACGATGTTTATGTTTCTTCCAGGACTAAATTACTCCGTAGAGTATCTATTACAATAGCTAGTAAGTGACACTAAGTCCAGCAGCCACCGCGTCTATCCAAAAATGTGGCGGTAGCCATATTATATCAAATTTAAACAATATATGTACAATTCAGAAGCAAACACAAAAACTTCAATATAAGTACAAAATATGGAAAGAATAACAACATACAATGGTAAAATCTCAAATTGGAATCAAATAAAATACCAAAAATGTCAAGAGAAAAAGTCCATCAGGTCATAGCAAAATATGTAAACATGGAGGGATTTTCCAAAACACAAAACATTCAAAAAGAATTCTACACCGGCCCGCAAAATCCCTCCATGCAAAAACAGCAAGCGTTAATGACACCTTATTTAGGGTTCCCATGTTATCCCCTAATCCACACCGGAATAACGTGTAGGACTTACAGCAGTACGCCTACCCGCCATCCAACATGGATATGACCTATCGCGCTAACTAGATACCTATACTTTCCCATCAGGCCCTTGATTCCCCTATCTATCGTGGAATGACCTAACGGTAGTATAAACCTTACCCAATTAACCCATACGAACATGAACAACGCGTCGCAAAACTGGTCATATCCTATCCAAGGACTACATTCTCTATCATGGGGACGAGTCGCCAATCCACCATCACTTGCTCCGATCAACAGATACCATGAAGTCCGTGATACTAACTTATCAACAGAAGTTTTTGACCCATAAATAATATGCAAGGGTGAGATTTCCAATTTTGACATTTCGTCGTCTCCAGAAGACCTTAAGTAGCATGACGTAGGATCAATATTTATCCTTCCATCTCCTGATGCAGAGGAGGTTTGAACAGTGTTCATCATCGTCGGTAACTGATTTGTCACATCAGTGACATCCAGTTTATTATCAACGTCTAAATGATTCCGTTCTACATTAGCATCCGTTTCCGCGGCACAAGACATATGCTCAACAATAGCATCGTCATCACACAGCACTGTAGACTGGCTGTTACCATCAATCACTTTCTTCTCATCATCACTCGACTGACAGTCAACCGTAATAGGAACAGTTACAGTTGCACAACCTTGTGCATCTTCAATCAACTTAACCTTCGTGACGAGGTCCGATGGCGTCGAAACACTAGTAGGCTCTTTCGATGAAGTTGACAAACTAGTCCCTATGAGTGGACTTCTGACAGTTTCTATCTCCTCCTTATCACTGTCACTACCAAGGTTCTGATGGCTACTATTTCCATGGCTAGTCGTAGTATCCGTAAGAGCATGAGGTTCAGGCTTCTTAGTAATAGTAGCATCATGTCTCCTAGGCTTCTTAGCCGTTACTGTTCCACCATCACTTATCCTAGAATCTACTCTAGGTCCAGTTATATAGTTTACCCTAACTGAAGGGTTCCGAAAATAAGCTTTATTCCGTTCGGTCAATCCTGCCTGGGCTTTATTCATAATTGCTGAACTCACTAACCTCTGATTACTCGAATCCAAATTACCGTTCCAGGCTTTTCGAGCAGCTAAGAGGCTTTTATCGTCACACACTTCGGATCTATCTTGATGCCTACACTTTTCGCCTTTTTCTTTCTTTTCTACACATAGAAAAGCCATCTTATCTGTTACACAAACCGGCTTCTTGCTAGGACACGCATCAAGAGAATTTACATCGTTACGGTCACGTACTCGTCCTTCATCAGGGTATGCTTTCGTGATATAATTGACAAATCGCTTATCTTCCGAGCGTGCTTTAGGTAGAAACGAAAAATCCGAATGTCTCGCACGCAGACCACTAGTAGCTTCCATATTATTTCCTGTTTTAGCCTGATAAGCTAATCTTCCAAACCTACTACTAGCTATCTTAGCACGAGACATAATAAATTCCGTCAATTCGTTAAAATTGGGCTCTCTCTCCTCTTCGTCCCACTTGAATACTAGCTCTGCCCACTGGGCTTGCATTCGACGAGGTAAGAGCCTTACTATTCGTTCTAAAGTAGTCATAGAGTTAAGTTCAGCTGTACAATTTAATTGTTCTAAAGTTAAAGAAGCATTCTGCATTTTAATGGCCAAGTTCGTCAATGATTCAGGATCATTAAATTCGACATTCCCAGTTCTAAATAAGTCCTCTAAGGTTTCTCGCGCTATCACATGTGACTGCCCAAAAAGCTGTTTTAAAATAACCTTAGCTCTCTTATATCCTGCCTGTGGGTCCATTATAAGACAGCCTTCGATCGCATTTTTTGCTTTTCCCTTACAATAATGAATTAAATACAATAAACGCACTTGATCATCCTTGATTCGAGGTTCTATAAACGTCTCTATCTGTCGTATGAACTTAAAATAGTCGCGAGACCTTCCATCAAAATATGAAAGCTCAACCTTAGGTAATTCTAAACCCTCTATCGATGACTTACAATAATAAATATCAGACATAACATGTGGGTTACCCATAAAAAGGTTATCATCAACGACTTGCCTAGAGCCCTGTGATCCGTCGAGCTCTTCCACCCTCCTCATGTATGATTTTTTTCGGTTTGACATCATAAATAAAGTCCAGTAAAGACGGTAACGATACAAAATAGAATAAATCCAAAATTCAGTTCAAAATTAATGATAAGTAGTTCCAGCGTCTTCCTCCAAGGAAGTCTAGTATGATAAACGATTAAATTCCAAATGTTTCCTTGTAATTCTTAATAATCCAAATAGATCCAAATTATATGCGTTCTGGTAAATATTTCCAAGTATAATTCACGCAAGGAGAGAAAACATCAGACTGTAGAATTTATTTCGCCGGCGGCTGTCCTAATCGCGTCCAATAGAAACACACCGGTACGATACTCCTAGATCCACGTCCCAGCCAAATCAGAAGGCCAAAAAATTCTAGGAGAAAACCGTCTCTATTGTTATAAAAATGAAAATGCAGAGGCTTACGATGTTTATGTTTCTTCCAGGACTAAATTACTCCGTAGAGTATCTATTACAATAGCTAGTAAGTGACACTAAGTCCAGCAGCCACCGCGTCTATCCAAAAATGTGGCGGTAGCCATATTATATCAAATTTAAACAATATATGTACAATTCAAAGCAAACACAAAAACTTCAATATAAGTACAAAATATGGAAAGAATAACAACATACAATGGTAAAATCTCAAATTGGAATCAAATAAAATACCAAAAATGTCAAGAGAAAAAGTCAATCAGGTCATGGCAAAAATATGTAAACAAGGAGGGATTTTCCAAAACACAAAACATTCAAAAAGAATTCTACAATTAGTGATACTTGGAATCGTCAGCAGCAGCGGGAGCATATTCTTTTGTGAGAAGAAAAATTTGTTATGTAAGTAGTCCTGACGTTTAAACTTCAACGTATCTGAAATCATTACTGATTTGGTGTTACAGAATGATTTATTTAATGTCATCTTTTGACTAACGCAACAAATAAAACGGATATATGTACCATGATCTCTTATGCATATTCTTCTGAACGAATTAATTATATGTATTATGTAGACAAAACTTGATTTGAAAATTTTTGACATACGAGCTAATCGACACAAGCCACTATTCCTTTGATGGCAAAAACACCGACGATTTTGTTCACTGTATTATGTTGCTATCATCTTTTTCTTTGTTCGCTCAAGTACATTTGAGTGAAGTCCATTGAACTTTGATTTGACACACCGTATTAGTACCATCTTGAAAGCAGTTAGCATATTTATTATTGATTACTGTTTAAAAAGTGCAAATACTGACATTATGATTCAAAATGAAACATCTTCGTCCGTTAACTTCCAGATTGAAATTTCTGATCTGTCGGATTGTGAATGGCGCAAACGAATTTTGATTGTAAGTTTCTCATTACCGAAGAGAGTGATATATATGTATATCGTTCTCCATGCAAAATTGTTAATTAAATAGTATCTATTGTGAACTGCTCTTAGTGGACTAAATTATAATCGTCTGTCCCATTTGAAGTATGATCTATTACCTGAGATTTAGTGCTTGTACTGTATGTAGTTCTGAAAACACAGACTTCATCGAATCAAAAGTGATTATACAATCCTCTTTGTAGATTATTGATCAATGTCAACTTACAGTATGCACAAAACTTAAAAGTTTTGACATGCATTATTATATGTGAATAATCAAAACAATTTCATGTTTCGATATTTGTGTATAATTGGCTGTACGAGATGTGTACGCAAACCGTTCTGCAGTACTTTTTGCATACATCAATATTTGAGATTCATGATATATGTTTGAGAAAGAAGCTATTATTCTTTTACTGAATGAAGACGAGCGATCATGTTCAATTCCTCTGTTGCTGAAGTCGTTTTAGAAATTAATTCAAGTACAGACGCTGCTGTCAGCATATGTATGAAAAAATAATATTTTCTTCTGTGGAAACCAAATATTCATGTAATAAAATATTTTTTTACGCTTGTTTATAGATATTTCTGGCAGTTTTCTCGGTCGTTTGTTGGTGCATCGCCATGTCTATCGTAAGTTTCTGATGAGCTACTTAATCCCGACAAATATGTATGAATAATTATATATGTCGTCCTCCCTGCACATTTCGAATTGTAAAAACTTCACAACAAAAGTTTAACTGTGAATTATGATGGATCTTTCAGTGAAACAACTGTAGTTCTGATACTAAGAGATGAATGCTTGAAAGCAATATGTGGATTACTAAAGATTTGAGAATTTCTTGTTTCTTTCGGTAACATTCATGTATCCGGTTATTCTGTCGATCGATTAATCGAACAAAACACTGTCTTTTTATTTTTAGCGTTTAATCCATGTTATTGTTTCACACCTTGTACGCTCACTTAATCTTTTGAGCGGAAGTTCATTGTTGCCGAAAACACATGATTAGGCTTTTAAGCGAGATGTTGAATGGAGAATCATTTTTATTTGTTGAACAATGTCCTCTCATACCAGCAATAAATGCCCTAATTTCATCAGGTATATATGATGTGTTCAATTTCTCTATTTATTGTCGGACTAAACAGAACCGTTTTTACAATTACAGGTGATTGCAATGACAACCTACTATATGATGAAATACAGTATACTTAATGTTTACTCAGCACTTTACATGACTTTTGTTATCTCGTTTCAATATATGATATTTGTGATTGTTACGAAATTATATGTCAATTATTTCTTTTATTGTTGTCATTTTACTTATGCAGTTTTGAAAAATGATTATTAGTTCATGGCTAATATTAAAATCTTTGGAAAAATGTAAACGTGTTCTCGAATGTTTATAATCAATATTTTACATGTCATAATTAACTGTTGTGCGATTGGCTTGTATTAGATGTTCTCCAAGAACTGCAGTCCGAATATTTCTTCACATAACTATAATTTTGGCATCAAATGTCCACTCAGTCTTATGTGATTTCAGCATTGTTTCAACTAACATTCGTGCCTAACTGAGTGAACATAATCTTTATTCCTTACCACTTCTAAGCACTTTTACATGTTATTTCATCAAGTTTACTTTACAAACAACCAAAAAAAAATGAAATTTCATTTTTCGCAGAGTTGAATTATAATTATTTCGTCCAAAGTTCAATAATTTACTATTCACCTTTAGTCTATAAGTGCCGTAGAGTAAGTGATTTATGAAGGTGTAAATTTAGTTTTCTGTATTAGATTGTCTTATTTGAACGTTGTACATTTTCAAAGTATAATATCAATTAGGCTAAAATTATCATAATCTGATTCAAAGTGTTATTACCTTGACTGTGGCAGTATGATGAAATGCATTTTTTTGTCGATATAAATATATAAAAAGATAAATGGTTAGTTAAATATGTGAAGAGCAAGATACATTTTTGGACGGACGCTTTTTCTGAATATGCTTACAGACAGTAAATCATAACTAAGAGTCCTCACTGATAACTACTTCGTCCGACGTTTAAGTCCTGTTCATCAATTTGGGTTTAGAGAAATTTATTCAAAATTCAATGTAATTCATGGATTTATCCATCATCGTTAATTTATTCGAAGTTGATTCTATCAGACCTGAATAATTCAACCAAGATAACATGCGCATTTGATTCCATGCCAGAAGCTAATAACAATAGCAATTGAGTAATACAAATTTATGCATGGGGGTTAATGTTATTGACAGATTCACCATTACTGACTGAGCCACGAGGCAAATTTGATCTCGTTCTAATTTCAGTAATGATAGCTGAAAAGTTTGAATGACTTTATTTAGTAACTTACTATTGTGTGTATTCAAATACACAATCCTACAACTATATCTCAATGTAGGCACCTAATTAGAAATGGTCTACATTTTAAAAATGAGGAATATCCGATCATCATGTCAATGATTTACCGAATATCATCTGCAGATAAATTTCCTACCGTAGCAGTTCAATTTGATTCCAGTAGGTGTAGGTCAAACGCTCCCTAACCTAGTCCTATATCAGAACACAATAATTCTAGGGGAAAGTGGTCTATTATTATAATGAAATGGAAATACAAACATTTACCTGACAATTATTACACCTTCCAAGTCGAAATTACCCTGATGTGTATCCAAATACAAAAGAATAAGTGATACCAGTATTAACTGCCTCGGTAAAAAATCCAAATATGGCTGTAGCCATATTAAAGACCAAATTCAAACAACATGTGTACAGTTCAGAAGCAAACATAAAAGCTTCAATATAAGTACAAAATATAGAAATAATAACAATAAACAATGATAAAATCTCAAAATGGAATCAAATAGAGTACCAAAATGTCAACAGAAATAGTCAGTCATGTGATAACACAAATATGTATACATGGAGGGATTTTACAAAGTCGAAACATTCAAAAAAGATTCTACATCCTCATTGTCAAATTTTTCGTTTTTTTCATACAGATCCATAAAAATATGTCTCACGTTTGAATGGCTGATTATTTCTTGCATACATAGAAGAGAACTGCTAATGACTCGTACTACTCTCAATATACACTTCAATTTATCTGACTGTTCATTTTATTTTCACATTCTAGTGTTGTCGCTATGAAAGTGTCATTCATCACAAAACTCATCAAATCTGCAATAAATACCATCTTCATGATTTCAACTGTTAGTCTATCATGATTTTGAATGATGTTATTGATTTTAAGATGTATTTCCACTGGTTAGGTTTGCAGCACGAGATACTTTATAAACGGATAAAAAAGGCACGCTAAAATCACTCTCTACACTGCAGTTGTTATGATATCAGCGCACAGAAAAACAAAATCGAATTAATTTCCCTGTTTAAATTTGTATCCGCTTCTATATGCTTGATTATACTTCAGACTTGTAATGGCACAATGAGTAATTCATCATTTGATGCTACAAGTAAACGTCTTGTTCATCTGATAAGGTTTATTCATACTTCTGTTGGTGTTTTAGAATTTCGATGTGTGATATTGATGACATAAATTTGCCAATTTGAGGTGCATATATGCAATGTAAATCCAGATTCGTTGAATAAAAATCTCTCAATTTAAATATGCTACTCCTGGATAAACAGCACAGGTTTCAATCCCAAAACCGTTAAATTCCAGGCATTTTATTTAAAAACTAGGCTTGACGAGTTGTTTTTTTGGTCATTTGTCATACACGTACAAATTTCTCGGTTACTTTTTAGTTAATTAAAGTGATTATGGACCTTAATGATGCGAATAAAGAAAGTTCAGAAGAAATAATTGTTAGCAATAATGCTGATTTACAGAATATATCAATGTAGCGTAATGAAATTCTATCTATTCTTTTTCTTCGTACTGATGTAGCGCTAGAAGTGACGAGTGACCGTAGAAACGAGTAGCTTGAAGATATCAATCCACCGTCATGAATGCTTTAGGATATACCATTTTCAGCGCTTTCTGAAATGTTATTTTGTCTTACATTAAGTGATAAAATTGAAATATATAATTTGTAAAGTGTAAGGTATAATTTTTTCTTCCAATATATTCCACTGTCATCGAGTTAACTTATGGTATAAATTGTGAGATATTGTTCGGTGTGTTACCAGGTGATTTGCTAGAGCTCTCGAGCACAACATACACCGTTACCGATATCCACCACCTCTGTCGATCTCTGTTTTCCTATGAGCGTATTTGCCGTGTGCGCGACGTGATGTCTAAGTGTATTTTACTTACAGGTAGGTCATTACAAACGTCTCAGCTTCTCTGTTCAATATAATATGTATGACAATATTTTGGTTAGACAGTCAATGTTTAGGTGGAAATCGTCCTCATCGTGTGTGTTAAATTCACCAGATATTTTCCTCCTTTTCGTAAGTCACTTTGATCAAGCGATAAATTGAATACTGTGTTCACTGATTAGATGATGTGTTGTATGAACTGTTTCCTGATTATTAAGGTACGTTGAACCACTTATGTTGATTTCTTCGTTTAAAAGGGCTTAGGACGATGAAATCATTCATCACACTTACTGTGTCGAGGGTGGTGCTTGCATTCTAGCAAATAATCCTCTGCCTTAAAAAACGTTAACTCTTCTATTTAAATCACTCGGGTCTGTGTTTCTACCAATTGTAAGAGCAGGTAAGTTACGTAGTTGCCTAGCTGTACGAAATGAAATATTGCTTGTTTTACTGAAGAAACTGTGTCGGTCTTTCAGCGTTCAGTGTTCAGTGTGGAAAATGCGTGTAACATGTTTAACTTTCACATGTTAAAGCGAGCTGATTCAATCACACGAAATAAAATAAAAGCGATAAATGTGAACTAATAGGTGCATTATATTATTTTACCATAAGATATATGCACATTTTTGACACGGACTTGTGCTTAAACAGAGGGAAAATTTTCTGGTACACCCTTTGAAAAGCGTCATCGTAAAACCATCTCTGTATCTTGCATTTTGTGCTTCAAACATAAGCACTTGAATTCACGTGTCCATGTTTTATGTGTTATTATTTCGAAAACTCGTGTGATTACGGTAATATTTATGGAAAGGATGATCATTTCACTAGCACTGATATGTTAGAATCCAGGTAACTGAATCACACGACCACATGATTTTGTCCTTATCAATGTTGAGAGAAATATATCAATCTGGTCAGGTTTTTTTTATGATCAACATGCAGTGTAGCTGCGCAATGTAAGTTAGCAGGCTGCAAGAACTTGCATTTTCTGCTCTCAGTTCTAAGCAGTGACTAATTAAATATACTGAGAGGTTTGAAATTTGTTTTTACCGGGGTTTGCACAAAAAGCCTGATCTGAATTTCCATGGCTCATGTTTATTTCTATCTCTACACATCAGCTGAAGTCTGCACGAATGCCGATACTATATTCAGTGAAAGCCCCAGTAGTATAATAATTTCTTGAGCTGTTAGGAAAGTTAATCGTGTGATATGGCTCGCTTGAATGAATTTGAGATCTGTGCTCCGTAACTATTTTCAGAGCAGCTTGCTTACCTGGGTAATTGAAAGGCCTAGGCTCTACTTGTCTGGATGACACTCACAACTCAGATTTTTCGAACAACACATTTTAGGATACTTTGCGATTTTCTGCTTTCTATTCCTTTCCACCATCACTGTCCGCTTAAAAGTCTAGTGACTTCATTAATTTTAAATGGGGCGTTAGAACTTAATTATCTTGGTCTTTAACAACCACGTGTTTGAACCTCAAAGAGAAGGAGGAATGTATATAGAACGTCAATATGTCAACTTGTTTCATTCAAACACAATCCGTTGTCTTCTATATATCATGGTTATCTATATCTCATAGTATAAAAAATGACCTTCTTATATACATATGCTTGAATTTAATCCGATTCCTTTTTGATCTATTTTATCAATTTTTATATTGAATTTGCGTTCACTGTGTTTCTATATTTTTTTCTATCTGCATTTCTGTTGCTTCGACTGATATTCAGTCATGGTGACAGCCATAGTAATTTGGGCCTCTTTCAATTGAATAACTTGTATAGACGTTTTTGTTCAGAATCAATTGAAACTGAAAATGAGGACCATTCGAAAAAATTTGTAATTCAATTATTGAGAAAACGATGAACATGTTAAATGTTTTCATGATTGTTTGTCTGATGTCTACATTCTCCCACCTATTTTATGAGCTCAACTGATCTCTAAGATAGGTAATATTTTCAAATGTTAAGTATTTTTACGGGTTGTGTGACTAACTTTACTGTATTTTCAATCGAATTTCAGACAATGTTATTTTTTCTAATTTTTTTAAAATTTTTATATGGTTCAAAGCTCGGTAGTAGTGTAATCACTTGTCGAATAATATATTCAGACGAACGTGGTTATGTATATTGGTTAATTTGTTGAATTATGGTAACCAAACGCAGCGGATATATGATGAGAATTATTAATTTCTCGGAACATGCGATAAAGATGTTTCTATTAAGTTTACTATTGCCTTGACTGTGACACTAAAACGGATTCTATCGATTTCTTTAAAGTCTGTTTAGAAAATGATTTGTAGTCTGATGAAAAGATTGTTAGAGAGATAGTAAGATGGATAGATAGATTGATAGGGAGATATATTTAAGGAAAGAAATATTTGCCGAAAACACTTCGTGATTTACTGATGTTGAGCTTTTTTTCTTTAGTCCAAGAAATGTTCATGAACAAATGTCTGTTCACATGTGCTTGAAAGTGGATAAGATAAAAAGATTTTATCTTTTCATGTATTTACATGCATTTTATGATCACGATTAGTAGTTTCCTGCATTTTTGCCAAAATATTCGAAGAGGGAAATAATGATTTCAGTCAATAAAGATTTTTCCACGTTTGACCTTACGCGTTTGGTTCAATCTCAAGAGCATATGAAAATAACATATGTGGTATGAAAAAATATTGCATGTAATTAAATGACGTTGATTGAGAATTCACGATCACACATCGCAGATTCAACTCAACCTGTCATATTGAGAAACATGAAATATATGGTCTCGTTTAGATGTAAGTGAAAGTTTAAAGATTGATTTGAATATTTTCCATATATTCTTTTGGAACATCACTAGAACTGACTGATCAAGAGTGATTATCGATTTGATAGACAATCCATTAACGAAATCATAAATAAGACATCTGAGTAGAAAATGATTGCATTTTTTAGGTGACTGATAAAGAATCTTCATTAAATTAGTTTGTCCAATTCATTCATTATCTTTCGAACGTAATCACATACAGCTGTTGCTCATCTGAATCGCAGACAATTTCTAACATACATATTAGAAAGTACTACCAATCACTAGTATTTCGCTTACAGAACACATCTATTTATTGTGCTGTATACTTTATTTTCACATTTTAGAGGTATCTCTCTTATACTGGCACTCACCATTATACTTATAAAAGCATTACACACCGCATCTACAAAGAATACTATCATCATGATCATAACGGTATGTCGAATATGATTCCAAATGATGTTTATGATTTTGTACATATATCTATTTAGTTTTCAAAAATGTTTCGCCAACATTTACTTCACCTCATTGTTTTTTGGATATGCTTATCGGAGTGTATATAATGATTCACAGTTATAAAGGATTCAGGTGAAGAGTAGACTTCGAGTGTGCAGCTTGATCAAATCAAGTCGAATTTTATTTGCTTCGAAATTGCGTTTCTCAAATGTGTAGATCATCATTTTATCCTGCAAGTGAAGTGGTTTCCAGCTGTAAGAGTAGCTTTTTGCTCTCTGGTTTTCTTAATTTACATGTGTATTGTTGAAAACATGAATATATCGATATACCAATCAAATATGCAGTGAATATTCACAGTGGATGGGGAAACATATCACACCATTAAAAAGAAAGTACACCTTACAGACATTTCAAAGCATAATGTGTTATCTTTCGAGGATTCTGATCTGCAATTAATATGCATAGGTGGTGTAGCATCTATTTTCAATGTTTTGTTTTTTGGAAAATCCCCCCATGTATATATATTTCTGTTATGATATGACTGACTCTTTCTGTTGACATTGTGGTACTCTATTCGATTTCATGGCTACAGCCATATTTGGATTTGATACTGTAATAGTACGGACTGGAAGCGCTTATTCTTCCAGAAGCCGATACCCGTTGCTGTGATTTGGAACTAGAAGGTGTAATATTATTTGGACTGTTTTCTCCAAAAGTTATTGTGTTATTGTTGCTGATCTGGGTGTACGCGTATCAAACTGCAACTGTTGGAGCCGGAGTGAACTTTCAGAGTAGAAAATCTATTTACAGGTAGGATATCCATTCTGTAACCTAAAGACAGATATACATCACGGCAGTTTGCACTGTCCTACGTGATGAGTGTGAAACATGAACAGCGAGAGTCTGAGATATTTGTAAGTAATCAGTATTCCATTTCAGATTTCTCATAAGCATTGCCAGTGCATATTGAGAAAAAAACAATGCAGTGTTTTTCTATGAAACGAAAACTTGTTAGAGATATGATATCAGTGAGGGAAGTATTAAAAGTTCATCGGTTGAAGTGGTTGGTACGTGTGTTGCAATTGCACGAACACCGGCTAACCGAAGAGCTGAGTTTTGCGGTGTCGAAACAGGCTGGAAAAAAGCCAGGTGGGCTAAACCGAATACTGCACAATTTCAAAAATAGACTGACGCGTGGACATGGTTATGTCAGCATACGCAGTTTACTGGTTTGAGGTCCACAAGACGAAAGTATACGATAGTTACAGACCTTGAAGATCATTGTTTCAAACGTCACAGATGCATCCGTTTGTAGCTTCCTATGAAACTTTATTCTCATAAAATACTCATCTTACTTATTTTTCGCTTTTTCGAATTATCACACTGAACTATACAATTTTATCAATTACTTCGATCCCTGATACAGGACTAACAGCCTGCAACTGAATGATATCGATGTCAATGAAATATAAGCACTATATACTTCGTAGGTATTTTTTGATTGTTCACAGTGATAAAGAACTGTTAATAAAAATTAAAAAACGGGAGTATTTTTTGGAAGCCTGCTGAAGATTTTGAACAAAACATGATGTCATACTATGACTACTCTAATTACTAGAAGCAAAGGGTTCGGGGAAAAATTGAACATTGAACTGTAGAAAGGTATAACAACAACACATGATTTTTTGGAAATAACTGAATATTATGATATAAAGGGCAAATGTTTCCTGTTGCTGCTGAAACTTGAATTTTTAGTTTTCTTAATTTTGTTTTTCGTTTAAATGTCGATTACGAAAGTATTTTAGTAAAGCACATATAGGATATTCTAGATCAAGGACGAGTGGTCAGACACGGTAAAAAATAGATGCAAATTCAGGTGATAGAAAGAATCAACTTCAGGATTGCAAATGTATCACTTATAGAAAATTTGAATAAATTAACCTACAAATATTTCTTTTTTAACTAATTTCTGATATTTTCGTCTGACGTGAATTTTGATTTCTTTGGAGAATAAACCTGATCACGATTTGAAGCCGAACTTAGAAATTCCGAAGCCATCCGTTGTAATAGATAACAAATTTACAAAGTTCCAATATATGAAGATCGCTTTTTAAGCAAATGAATAAATAACCGGTCTCGTTCAACACATTGGCAAACAAAAGGCAGTCAAGTTGCGTTTTTTATTGAAAGTGATAGTGGCACGATTGACGACTGACCGTGAACACTACATCATATACATCGACTGGCATGAAGTATGATGTTTACGTTAATTAGGGAGAGTATGAAAAGTTTATTCAACAAAAGAGATATATTTGCTTAGGTTGTTTGAAAAACGAAACCCGTTCAAAGAAAATAAGGATAAACAAAGAATATCTACATACGTTTACTGGTATAATAGATTATGATTATTAACGAACCCTGTTCACTCCAAAAGAATGAAATCAGTACAAACAAGTCAAACAAACCCGAGTTCAATGTCAGTGCCTTTGGAGTGATTATTATCCTTTAAGAAAGCAACATTGGTTTTTCGAATGCCAGAAAGCACTTTATACCATGTGTTATCAAATATATCATTACCAGTAATCTTATTTCAGGTAATTTCATTCAACATTGACTGTTAAAAAACCTAAAGAGTAAATCAGGCGACTAATGTGTTTTTTGTTCAATAGAACTTCTTCTATTGTTTCCTTTTCGAGGACACATTTAGGACTATTTCAATGAACAGTGTCATTATGTACTACAGACACAAACGGTTTGAGAAAAACACCAGGTTCAACATGATTGTCAAATCTATACATATGGAGTTAGTAACATTTCAAGTGCCAAATTTATTTCGTATTATATGTTGTACAAATACTGTGATCTCACAGTAGCACAGGTTTGCTAGTTTATTTAGACAATTATTTGTGACTTGATAAACATCGTTATTTAATATCACTCTCATTCGGGGAACAGAGTGACCAGAATCTTAACAGAATCTGAGCAGTAGTTCGCTATCAACTCTTTACTACACCACTTTACAGTGGAAAACCACTGACTGAATAATTGGTCCCAGTGATTGGATATGGGATAAACGCCTCTCATCATGACTGCAAAACAGATATTCACAATTTTCATATTCATGAATAAAAAATAAAATTGCGAAGAATCAAAACGAGTAACATAGCTCAATAATCAAATAAGTAACAAAACAATGAACATTTTATCGTATGTTTTCCGTAATGTTTTGCCAGATCTTATGGTCTGCATTGTTCCCTCCGATGATAATTAGGGCAGTAAAAGTTATCCACAAGTATGTTTATTCTTTTACAGATTTCCAGGTATTTTTACTTGC